>VNJO01005622.1:0-24385 GCA_008042535.1 Drosophila tani | reverse complement strand
TTTTCTCGATTTTTCACCCGCCTCGGTTGCTTTTTGCTACACAGGAAAAATATCCCCAAAAGGTCAAGTTGAAGGGATTTCAAAAATATTGTTTTTATTACAAGAAGTTAAATTAATTATTTCATTTTAAATTACATACAAATAATATTGTAGTTTTGGAATATAAAATACTCTAAGTATTTGTAATGAAAACAATTTATTACATTTTTCCCAGTGTTTTTCGCTTTGCTTACTTAGCTCATTAGCATGCGCCCATGTCTGCTTTTTTCCATCTCGTTTCTTTATTGGGTTTTCTTTCGAGGAGTAATCTCCTGACCATGGCCATGGCAATGACCGAAAATGGTCAGTTGTTAACGGTCGCCGATTGTTTTGGTGGGGAAAATGCTCAAGCTCTTGGCCGCTGAGAAAATCTTGAAAAACATGTAATGATCAAGGGTTGTGAAGAATAGCCTAAAACGGCGATTAGCTTGAAACCCTATTAACTGAGAGCTTAACTCTTTATAACAACTTTAAACATAAATCTATTTTTATTTAATGTTTTACTTATTTACTTACAACTCTTTCATAAAGACCTCACAATATTCAATGACATAGAAATTAAATTTATGGCGATGTATATTTTCCACAAATGCCCTCATCAGCTATAATAATTTTAGAAGATTTTCTAGTCACAGCCATAAAAGTCGCAGCCTTAGATTAATGACCCGTGTCATTAGAGAACATCAGTTAGCTACCATAAATATATATTTGCTAATTTTCTGCAATTGGCCAAGACCCATATATCAATACTTAAACGCGACTAGACTGTCCAGAGACGACACCGTCTGTCTGTTTCCTTGAGTCACCACGGCTGGTTCAATCGAAATCGAATGGAAATCGTTAATAATAGCCCCAGCTCGATTAGGTGGTGCTTAGCACTTCAGCCGGACATCTGGGTCATGACCACAAAGGAAATTTCGTTGGCAACTCTCTCGCGAAACGAGACTCGCTCATTAGGCCAAGCTGTAAAAAAAAGTCTCTAATTATTGGGCAGACCAAAAAGTGTCTTGAGACGAGATCAACGCCCACACTCGTCAGCTGACAGTTCTGGCCATCAATCTTGACACTAACATTTCTTTTTGGGGAATTTCCCCGGCCAAAAGTTGACAGAGACTTTTTTTCTTCGAAGAATTGGAATGTTGTAATTATTTCGTTTTCAAATTGTTTTGCGTAAGATTTATTTTATTCTTGGAATAATTTTTTTGATGGCTTTTATTGGTTTTATTTTATAATTTAATTTAAAACTCGACCAAAAAACACATAATTTGTTACCGAAACCAATTGGGAATTTTAACATCAACACAGCAGGGGAAACGGTTGCTTTTAATCTTAAAACTTATTTAAAATAGTAACTATATGGGGGGGGGGGCTACATAAATGTTTACAGTTTTCCAATCCCTTGAAATTGTGCCTTAAATTTCCGGTTCATATTAAATATGTTATTCCCCCTAAAACACATTTATTTCAACTTCTAAATTGAAATAAAATAGCAACCTAAACTCCTTAGTGGTCATTTTAAGCCTCCATTACCTATTTAATTTATTCTAGGATTTATTTCAATAATACCACTCGGCGCCAATGCGGAAATTCATTTATTCACAATTTACCATGGCTCACTTAGCACTCCAGCTGTGTCTTTAATGGGGGGCTTAAGTGCTTAGCTTCCTTAAGCAGTTCCTGTCAAACAATGCACCCACCTCAATTCCTGTGTGTTAAATCTATATATATAATGCCATGGAGTATAACAATTACAGAGTGACATCAATAACGATAACCGAAACGAGCGACACCCGCACTCGAGACTCGAGAGCGAGCGCTTCTTTGTGCGCTGGATTTGACTCGGATTTAATTTTGTTTTCAATCTTGCGCCTTTTACAGAAAAGCAGCTCGAGCATTTCCAGCCAGAGCAGCAACAACTCAAACTTAACAACTGCAGCGGCGCAGGCGAGCGGCCACGGCAACGGCAACACCCACAGAAGTGCGGGCAAAATAAGCCTACATGCAATTGTCGGGCCAGAATCATCGCCGCCATCATCATCATCATTATTTTCATCGTCATCATCGGCATCCGCCTGGGCCAAGCAGGCCGACTTATATGGCCAACTCCCGGGTCGCGTGGGCGGAGCTGGTACTGGCGGTGGTGGTGCTGACGTAGCCGCGGCCCCGCCAACGCAGCGTCGTGATTTGGAAAGTTTCCGGCATTATAACGATGACGACGCCGACGACGACGACGAGCTGCGGTAAGTCACAAAAATTTCATGCCATTACCCGATCGACCCTGATACCAGCCACATCTGCTCCTGCGCCTCCTGCTCCTCCCTTTGCAGACTCACCGCCCGTCATCAGCGTCGCCAGCAGGTGTCCCAGTCGGTCTACGCCCCTCCGCTCTCCACCCTGTCCGGACTGCTCCAGCGCTCTCGCTCCATTTCCACGGATGATCTCAGCAACGACTGGGAGCGCGAGGAGCCCGGCGAGCAGCCGGTGGGCGAGTGGCGGCGTGTCAGCAAGCTGCGGCGCTCCTTTCAGTCCCAAGATCACTACAAGAGTCCGACATCTCGACCTCGACCTCTGGATCTTCCCGGCAGCTCCGTAAGCGTGGCCCGGCTGCGAGCGGAGCTGGAGAACGGACGTCGCCTCAACACGGCCATGCGGAATAACCACGTGGATCTGGCCGCCCTGGACACCATACTGAACACACCCAAGCCGACGGTAGCCAAGCGGAACACCTTCCTCACCGCCGAATCCCTGCAGGAGATTCGCGGCAAGCTGAAGAAGCTCTCCGACGAGAGTCTCTACAAGGAGGACTTCTTGGCCTATCACCAGAAGCAGCCTCTCGTGCGGGAGGTCTCTGTGGAGAAGGTCACTCCCCTGCCTCCAGCACCCTCAGCCTTTCGGGCCGTCCACAACACCCACAGCTTGGAGTCACGTCAGCGACAGAAGGACACCAGCTCCAGCGAGTGGCATCTGCGCCGCAAGTCCTACGGCTTCGAGAAGATGTCGCCGCCGGAGGACAAGAGCATTTTCCGGGTGGACGCCTCCACGGACAGCGGCTTGGGTCGATCCGGCGAGCAGCTGGGCAACTGGTCACCCACGGAGAGAGAGCGGCATGCCGCCCAGCAGCACAACGGCAGCGGTGGAACTGTCATCCACTTTGGCCGTTCTGCAAAGCCCATCCCTTCACCCAGTTCTCCGGACACTCTCTCCGGCGAGCTGAGCAAGCGCCACTCGATAGCCGTGGAGGAGACCTGGCGTGACATCCGAAAGACCTCGCAGGTCCAGGTTAATGGAGGCACAACCACCACCACAACCACGACAAACGCCAGCAGTCATCTCCAGAGGGGCAACGCCCAGAAGCGAGTGGAGTTCTGCAAGACGGAGGTGCACTTTGCCGCCGAATCCGGTCGCGTCAAT
Source organism: Drosophila tani (assembly GCA_008042535.1). NCBI lineage: Eukaryota > Metazoa > Arthropoda > Insecta > Diptera > Drosophilidae > Drosophila > Drosophila tani. The sequence goes on along the minus strand of VNJO01005622.1, from coordinate 20,935 downwards.
ATCGTGGAGACCGATGGCAAGCCGCCGCCCACGCAAAACTTTCGAAGACGCCGTCGCACGGCCAGCGGTCCGCTACAGAGTCTGGTGAAGTCGGCCAGTGCCGGGAGCAGCAGCAGCAGCAGCACCCAGAGCGAGGTGACCCACTTTGGTGACGATTCGCAGCGCCGCAAGACGATAGCCACCAGCACGGTGGCGTATCGAGCCACTCTGATGGATCCGCCCGAGGTGGTTAGTCAGCCGGTGAGTAAGCCAAAAGAAATATAAATAAATTATGGATAATTATATTTTTTTTTTCATATTTAATAATATTATTAACTCTTTTCTTTGACAGACTTCTACAAATGGCATTGCCACCCAGGTCACAGTGACCACTGTGCCCAAGCCAGTGCTTGAGCCACGCTATAGTTTAATGGAGTCCACGTCCCGGAACAGCTATACCTCCACCAGTGGCGTGGACACCACGGACAATGAGACAGATGAGCTGTCCAATATCCGTGGCATTCTGAAGAACAAACCTGTGAAGCCCAAGCCCTATCATCTGGGCGAGAACATAGAGAGCGCCGATGTCCTGTGGAGTGTGCCGGCCATGAAGGCGGAAAGGGAGAGTCTGAGTCCCTCGGCTAGGGACAGTGGTATGTACTTTAATTTATAATATTTATATTATTATTATATTATTTTTGTGTCCACAGGAACCACCAGTGACTCCCCCATTTCCACCAAATCGGTGGCCGAGAGGATTCGCATTGTGGAGCAGCGTCAGCAGCAGCAACAGATTTCGCCCGCTGGCAATGGATACTCGACGAAGATCAATGTGAGCCTGGGCAACGAGGAGTGGCCGGAATCAGGTGGGTGTTATAAAATTAATAATATAATATTTAGTTGTTATAATTAGTTAGTGGGAATGCCTGTAGTTCGTAGTATGTTTACTGAAATCGTTGTATGATCTAGTCTATCTCTGGGCTTAGCCATGGACTCCTCTACTTGACTCGAACCCTCTGACTCTGTACTCTGTACTCTGAATCCGTATTCCTAATGCATGTTGTGAACTCTGACCGCCGCTTCTCTAAACCACATCTAATGCTACATCTAACCCCAACACTTGCTAAGCTCAACTCGATATAACCACACGCTCTAAAAAGAAAAGAAAAAGAACCACCACCAAAACGACACTTTCCGCACATTTCCCAATAGATCACCCCCATCACCGACATCCCGCCCATCACATCCGCCGTCGTCCCAGCGCCCAGGAGCTGCTGCTGGAGGATCTGCGCCAGCACCAGCGCATCCTGGACGAGGGCCTGAAGTCCACGTCGCTGATCATGAGGACCATGCGCTCGGCCAGCGAGTTCGATGAGGCCATGCGACGCCTGAGCATAGCCTCGATTGAGTCCGCTCTGGCCCAGCCCACGATAGTGGTGCCCACGCCCATGCTCCGCTCCCACAGTTACCAGGAGGAGGGATCCTACTCCAACTCGCGGCGACCCTCTACCATGTCCACGGTGTCCACCACCTCCATAACGAGCAGCGATCTCTTTGGCAGCGCTCTGTACGATTCACTGCCTCGCACTCCGCTGGCTCCGCCGCGCTTGAAGCTCCTGGGAAACACTCAGATCCCGGTGAGCCAACAGCTTACCCAACTGAGGAGGCTATATGATGCAGCCGAGCAGGATCAAAGTCAGGAGCTGGATCAAGAGGACAGTGCGGATGAGGAGGTCAAGCGGTATTTCCGGGACAACAATAGCGACAGCGGCGGAGGGACGCAGGCCAGCTCCTCGCCAGAACCACCGCCGGTGGAGATGTTCCGTGGCAGCGAGTACTCTAGCAGCTGGAGTCGGCTAAAGGCCAAGCGGACGATCTGGAAGATCGAAACCCAGGATCAGATGCTGCAGCGAGCAGGTAACGCTGGCAATCCAGACTTTTTTGGGGGGTTTGAGTTAGAGGAGTTCATGTAAGGTCTTCAGAGAGTAAGGAGATTATGTTTTATAGAATTTTTAAAGAATATTTCGAGTCAAGAGTTGCTCAAATTAATTACTTGGAAAGTTATTTTAATTATTTTCTATTATTTTGTGAGCAAATTTATAAAGCTCTAAAATTTAATTAATTTATTAATTCCCTAAATCAATTTCCTCTTGCAGACCTTCCCAAATCGAATGTGATGAACATAGCACTCCATGCTCCCCGCGTGGAGAAGCCCAAGCCCACGCCACCAACCCTGCGTATTGGCCAACTTGTACCCGTGGCCAAGCCAAGGACTCTCTTCATCCAACCGCAAATCCAACAGCCAGCCGCTACAGTGGAAACCCCTGACGACTCCGGCAGCGAGACCTTGAAGATTGTCAAGGAAGCCCGCGGAGCTCGCAAGCTGCGCGAGCACGAACTCTCCTACTTTGGAGTGCAGCATCAGCAGCACCAGCAAACGAAACTCTCGACGACCTCCTCGAATCCCAGAAGGACCCTGCCCAGCCGGAGCAAGGTGAACCACAGTGAGGAGCCCAAAGCCACCACCATGAAGACCACAACCAGGTGGCAGCTGCTCAGCGATAGACCCGACCTGCTGCGACACAGCAGTCCCCAGCAGAATGGACACGACGAGGACTTGGAAGAGGACGAGGAGCACTGCTACGAGAACATAGCCAACATCGATATGACCCCCACCTTCCGGGTGAAGTCGCCCGTCCATTCGCCGGAGCGATCCCGATCCCCCAACAGCTACGAGCGCAAGAGCGACCTGCAAAGGGATGCCCAGATCCTGAGCGAAATGACCCGCAACGCTGATCAGACTTTGAAGGTGAGTTTATTACTAAAAAAATAAGAATAATATCTCAGCATCAAGTACCTTTAACATCAAAAAAACCTGTATCTTCCTTAGGCTCTCTCCGACGAGGCAGCCATCAAGGATCAGCGGCGTCGCTCCTGCTCCCTGCAGCGTCGCAGTGCCAAGCCGCTGGAAACCATCGACGAAAAGGTAAAGGTGTATCCGCCCCCATCCTTGGGCGTGGCCCGTGGCACCTTCTCCTCGGAGGCACGTCGCAACTCCAGGCAGTCCACTCCCTCGCCATCGCGGGCCCGCAGCTCATCGGTATCCTCCGTTGAGTGCTGTCCCCGCGATCGATCCCGTTCCAGTTCCCGTGAGTCGATGACTCACGGCGGCGGCTCCTCCGACGACCAGGTGGCCACCAAGCATCGAGCCGAGCGTCTGCGCCTGCGCACACCCAAGCGGGAGAAGTCACGCCATGAGCCACTCGAGCAGCGAACCAAGCCGAGATCGAGTGTCACTGCAACGGCAACCTCCTCCCTGGAGTCCAAGCGCAGCTCTCACAGTCACAGTCGCCATGGTCACAGCCGGGATGTGGAGCACTCCGGCGAGAGTAAAACCTCTTCTGGAAGCCGCTTGATAAGATCTTCCCGGACGGCCGACGAGAGTCGCTCGCGGCAGAGCGGTCAGCGAGAGCGGGAGAAGGAACGAGAGCGTTCCCGAGGCAGCGAGAAGCATCGAGAGGAGCTATCGCGTTCCAGGGGTGAGTTTTTTGAAGATTTCTTAAAAAGAATAAGTTAATAAAACCTAAATCCAATGGATAATCCGGCTTATGTGGCCGTGTCTCTTGCAGAACTTCTGGTTTTAGGCTTGCTCATTATGGGTGCCACACAGCCTCAAAGGCTGAACAAACGTTTTAGGTTCGCCAGATGAGTTATAGTTCAGATCAGATTACACAAATCCATAACATAGAAAACTAAACACTTAAAACACACTCAAAGAAAATCTGTAGAGAGCAAAATATATTTAAATTAATTTTCTGAAAGGACTACCACACTTTGTTTTGTTTGAAACACTCAATAAATACCACAGATTCACTTCCAGAATTCCACATAAACACACCCACTTAATAGTTTAGAAGAGAATCCCTCCAAAATACCATTAAACTGCTTGCTATATATTATAAATATATTAGTAAGATATTAAAGATTTATAGTTAAAATATATATTAAACCATTTCCTATTCCGTGAAAATTAATGAGAATGCCCTGCACCTGGTCGCACAGACTAAAAAAATAATAAACTCCACTTTAAGCCAAAAATAAAACATTAATTTTCTACAATCCCAACTACAGGTCACTCCAGTCGCTCTAGGCACAGTGAGCACTCGTCGGCGGCTGGAACCAGGGAGAGCGGCAGCACCCGACCAAGTAAGACGAGATCGAGTCGCACGAGTAGCCACGACAAGAAGTCACACACAACGACGACCACAACGACAACGACGGGCACGACAGCCACATCGAAATCACTGAAATCATCATCGAAAAGCACAGCGCATAAACCATCATCATCATCAGCATCAGCATCCGCAGCAGCAGCAGCAGCAGCAGTAGCAGCAAGCACAACAGCCACCGGCACAGGCACAGCACCAAGCACACAGCACAACGAACTGACGTACGTATACGTAACGAATACGAATTTAGCCAATACACAAGCCAACGAAGGGGAATCCCCGAAAGAGGCGGACTATGCCAGCATCGATGAGACGGAGACCAAGGATACGGAGACTCCCCAGCCGCCGCCTCGTAGCAAACGCAAGCGATCCCTTATCCCAGTGCCAGTAGCACCTACTCCAAGCTACGAGTACCGCACCAAGCTGGAGATGATTCCACCCAGCTACTCCAACCAGTCCACGCTCCGGTGTCGCAGCAGCCGGAAACCCTCCCTGAAGGCCACCCAGTCCACCAGCTCCAGCTTTGCCTTTCTGCCCTACCTGCCAGCCAAGCGGAACTCGAGCGTGAGCCATGTCTATGACAATTACCTGCTGTATGCCACCAGCGAGGAGGCCAAGCTGCGTCCGTATCAGAACAATCTCAGCAATGAGCATGCCCAGCTCTTTGGCGGAGGAGCCACTGCTGCGGCGGGAGCGTGGCCGGGAAAGGGGGCTAGGACAAGGGCGGCGGCGGATCGGGAACGGGAACGGGGACGGTTGGGCGGCTGGCCGAAGCGTCTGAGGATGCGGCAGGTGCGCAGCAGCGTGTCCACGCACCAGCCCTTCGGCATCTGCACATGTTCATAGTCAGCGCTGGACAGAAATCAGAATCAGAGAAACACAGTACCTGTCCGCGGGCTGCCAGAGCACCAAGCACATCCCAAAAATAAAATAATCCCAAGTGCACGATGACGTTTGAATGCGAAACCGAACATTAAATATCCTAACCAATATCCACACCCAATCACTGTGTTCCCTACTAATACTAGACCTTATTATTTATTTCGGAGAGCGCGCACACAAACCAAAAACCAAAAAAAATACTCGGCCAAGTTACACTCGCACAAAAAATAAATGAATGAAAGTATGGGGCCCGTCTGGTTCTGTTTTTACTTTTCACAGCGTAAGCGTTTTTTCCAAATTTTTAATTTCCTCCTAACCAAAGCAGTAATGCATGTTTGGACATTAAAGGGCAGGCCGGAATAACTATTTTATTGTAATTTCTCAGATATAAAAAGTAGCACTAAAAATTTGATTTAAAATTTAAAACCAAAGTAGATTTAAATATAAAACTAACAAATTTTATTTTCTATCAAATATTAACCATTTTCTGACCTTGCATGTTTGTGGACAATTAACCAACTTATCCTGTTTAAACTCTAAATCTAAAACTCATGCACACCGCACTCTATCAGTAGAATCAACTCTAAAAACTGACTATGAACATGTTGCTGGAAACCTGAAAAAAATATAAAACAACAACAGAAGCCATCAATGAAATTGGTATTAAAACAAAAAACAAAAAAGACAACCCAAATCCAAACGAACATCAACATCAGCCTCGCTCTATTCTATTTTTCCTTAGCAAACTGGAACTGCGTAGTAGTGGAGTAGCATATTTGGAAATATATAGTACTATCCTAAGAAAAAACCGTAGAAAAACTATTACACTATATTAACCCTAAAAGCGGATACATTTCCGGACTAATCATGACGTTCTCTGTCTCTTCAGACACGGTAAAAGCACACTGAATGGACACCACCATCACCAGCACCATCACAGCAGCAGCAGCAGCAAGCATCATGGATCTGGACATGGCCATCGGGAGCAGCAGCCACATCACGTCCACAGCCTGACCACCAGCACAATAGCGGCCAGCACCAGGCACCAGCGAGATCGTCACGTCAAGGATAGGAAATAGTCCTCCTCCGGCGAGGCAGCGAACTACTAAAACAATAAACATTTAATTTAGACAATATATGGCACATAAATATATTTGTAAAACCTACTAACACCCGAACAAGCGAGCGAGCGATGAGACTTTTGTTGGTAATTTTTGAGATTTTCTGGAATTGTGAAAAAAATTTCAAACAAATTACATCCAAGGTTGACGAAGCCAACTAACAAAATGACAACTAATATTTCGATTTGAATGACAAAAAAAACACACACAAAAAATGTGACTATGAAAATGTTCCAGTTCCCAGTTCCTGTTCGCATTTCCACACACATTTTTACTCCCCAAACACACACTCGCTTTGGCATTGCACTCGAAATTCAAGTATTAAAAGTATGCCAGCAATTCCCCCAAATTAAACTAAATACTAAACTTATAAAATAACAAATGATACTCATATATATTCTTCGATAGCATTTAGTATACGACAAGAGAAAGTAAATGAAAATAAATTTAATACATTTTTCAATTAGAGCTTATGCATTTGTATATGTTTTATTTCTTACAGGTTTAATTCTCTAAAAATGACTTTATTTATATTCGGAGTTTTATTTACAAAAAAAAAGCACTTTAATAAGCAGGTTGAAATGCATATATTACTTATACGACCTGTATAACCAGCATAGAATAGAAGAATAGAATAGTCAGAATAATTAAATTAAATTAAAATATATTTTTTTTAATAATAGAATGAAAAACTTTCTCAAAATTACCCGTAAACTTACGCCAATTCAACTTTAAATTTAAAGCTTATTGAAAACAAATCCATGAATTAAATGGAAAACGTTGCTCATTCGACCCGTTAAACAAATGTCAGTTCTCTTCTCGCGAAATAGTGCTAACTGAGGGAAAAGCTCGTTTCGCAGCTTTTCAGTCAAATATTTCTTCATATATGTTACCTTTTATCACTAAACTCACGCAGACCAACGCGATTGCAGGTAGTGAGTGCTCGTATTAATAATCCTCTGCGAGCAGGCCGGCGAACGTAAATTGAAGCGACTCTCAGTTGTTGTCCAACCGCCGTCACGTCAAACTAAAAATTGTCCACCTACCGTGCCGTGAGTAAAAAGAAGACATTACTGATAAAAAAAGCCCTGTCGAGTGCGACTGCATTAAGTTCCCATGGCCCCCATCGATAAGGAAAACGCTCATAAATTCAGCATTTTGTTAACAATTGGAGAACTAAGAAGAAGTTTCTTATGAAATAACACATAATTATGTGCTCGCTAGATTCTATTGCCCGTGTGAAGTGATAGGAGACCACCTGGTCTACCAATAGCACCTGTTATGACACATGGATGAGTCACCGATCTGATAAGCAGAGGAACCCTTGGCATTTGTGATTTGCTATCAATGCAATGAATTATAATCGCGGATAAAGGCGGTTTCCATCAATTTTAAATATGATAACACCTGTCTTGAGGTCTGCATAGACTTGTTTTATGAATCACATTTGGCACTGCAAAGTTCAATGGTTTGTTAATTAGGGTAAACCATCCAAATGGAGATCTACTACTAGCACTTGACTATCTGTAAATTATATCTAAATTCATCCGCTATCCGCTAACAATCAAAGAATTCTTGAATTTAATATTTAAATTATATGGTCGGTACCCTGAAATTTGACTATATTTTCTGTTTAATAGGTTATTCTTACAATTTTTATATATGTTACTCAAAGTTGTTCTCTTAATACTTTTTAATATACTTAATACAATTTGTAATTTTTCCCTTAAATGTTTTAACCGATCAATATAATATTTATTTTGTTTGCGCCAAAAAATTAACCGCAAACTAACTTTTTTGTGTGATCTTATCTAATCGCTTCCAAAATATTCGTTTATCTTGTCTGAAAGGGAGGTCTCGGCAACATCAGCGCCCAACACTGCCGCAGGTAGTTGACCACATTTGGCTTGAACAAAAGCCTTTTGCCATATCATTTACTGATAACGAAATATATATACTTCTTGTTGTTGATTAGAAATGAAAGAGTATGAAACTTGCTTGGTCTTTAGTCCACTTTATTATACTTTAGACATCGATTGGGGCCAGTTGTGTTTAGTTTTCTGTCTGTCCCAAGAAGTTAGTCAGCTTTCTTTTGTCTTTATAAATTTATAATTGCGATTGTCTTAAACCCTATTGATTTTACAGACCTTGAACTGAAAGAGACACGATGTCGCTTCTAACTGGCAGCGCCAATGCGGTGAAATACACGCTCTTTGGATTTAATTTGATCTTTTTGGTAAGTAATTCCGAAATTCGTTACTCGGATGAGTCACCAATAGCCATGGTAAAAAGGTTTTCTAATGGAGGTGAACTAGAGATTAGATAGAGCAAGCGAATGGGGGAATCACCTAGTAAATCGATTCCATAAATATAATATATAATTGTGTATAAATTTATATTTAGTTTGTTACTAGATTTTCCTGGATTTCGTTGAGTTAATATTCCCGTAAAGTATACATGACAACAAAATACAAATTCTATTAAATACACATCATTGATTTAAATATGCTTTGGACCTACAGAAGCTTGAATTTATTATCTTATCATATTTGCAAACAACTGTCAAAATAGAATACCAAATAAATGTACTAAGATTAATGGATCATTAACGAGGGCGAGTCCTAAAAGTATTTGTAAAAATAGATATAATTAATCAATAAAAAAAGGGAAAACCTCAGTACAATTTGACTTTGAAATACATCAAATAATACCTAGATAAAGTAAGAATAACAAAGTGTTCTAATGATTTTTTCCACTCAAATTCTCCACCTAGATCACTGGCATTATTCTGATCGCCGTTGGAGCTGGCGTCGGAGCCGTCTATACCGGCTATGAGCTCTTTCTGGCCGGCAAGTTCTTCTCGATTCCCACCTTCCTGATCGTGATCGGATCGTTCATCATCCTGATCTCGTTCTTCGGCTGCTGGGGTGCTTTGAAGGAGAACTACTGCCTGGTGCTCAGCTTCTCGATCATGCTGGCCATCATCTTCATCCTGGAGCTCGCGGCCGGAATCAGTGGCTATGTGCTTCGCAACGACGCCAGCGATCTGATCAAAAAATCGCTGCTCTCCTCGATGTCCAGCTACAACAGCCTGGAGCAGAATCCGACCACTAAGCTCTGGGACGATGTGCAGCGCGACTTCGACTGCTGCGGCGTCGAGAGCTACAAAGACTGGAACAACACCAATCTGCCTCTGTCCTGCTGCAACATTCCGGTGGGTACGGTCGGCACCTTTAGTTGCACCTCCGAAACGTCCAGTGCGGACACCCGCCATTCAAACGGCTGCCTCAATGGCTTCTCCGACTACATTGCTGCTCATGCAGTCAGCCTGGGAGCAGCGGGCGTGGTCATTGCCATCCTGCAGGTGAGTGCAAGCAATGCCTTGATCCTTTATTCTTTCTTATTATTGAAAATATTCTTTTCTTTCCAGTTCTTTGGGGTAATCTTTGCCTGCTATATTGCGCGTGAGATCAAGATCCGTAACGGCATCACTGGATTTATATAAATCAAGCAGAATTCGAGTCTGCTTCTGAGATATGCCGAGTTCAGCTTTTTTATTTTTAAGACATTGCTAAATTTGATAGATTCTGTGTAGTGCTATTATTGACTTTTCCTTCTGATTATATGAATAAAAATATATATATTGGTACATAAATATTTAAAGTGGTGAAATTGTAGTAAATACGGACGTGGGCTTTGTTTCTTCTATTTTCCACAGCTTATCTGGGCTTTTGGGTTGATATTGGTTCGACTCTACCAATCCAATCTAATCGTCGTAGGCCATAAAATTTTTAATGCATTGCATACACTGATGATAAAGACCAGCAATCCCTTTAATTATAAAAAATGGCGTTTTAAACATTTACCAAAAGGATTAAGTAACATCAATATTTTGTATAAACAATTAAAGCAAAGGAAAATGTCATATGTATTACAATTTCAATTTAGAAGAAGTATGAAAGTTAAAACAACTTTGTAAAATGTTTTAACATTTTTAAATATCTAAATTGCCAAAACATAAAATACATCTGTTAGCCGCATTTAAAAAGACCAGCCCCTATGTACATACATATTATTTATTGTTTCCCAGCTCAGACAGACAAAAAAGCTGGCACACTCATGGGTAGACACACCTGTGTTTACCTGTGAATAATTTAAACTATTCGGAAGTGCAGTGCGATTAAAAAATCGATAAACCATACGAGTTGACTCAGTTAAAAATGAATTTAAATCGATAATATACTCGATTGAGGTAATTGGCCTTGGCAGGTAAACTTGAACTTCCCCACATCCATATACACATATGTATGTATGTATAAGTAGACTAGTTAGTAGTCAAGATGAATTAACATTTCTGGAATTACACTAGACGTCACATCGATTCGGTCCAATATTCGATTGCAGAGCTTTCTCTAAAGGCCATTGCAAAATATTTCTCTAATGAAAACAATGAAATCATTATCTTATCTGATATTTGTCTAACTGGAAGAGTATGAACAATAGTTACTTGATAAGCGCCGCTTGATAACCGTCCCTTGAAAAGCTTTCCAGAGAGTGGAAGTCACAGATGAAAAAAATATATAAATATCCCTATGATGGTATTTTTAATTTAATTTTTATTAAAACTTTCATAAAACCCAAACAATTTTTATATGACTACACTCTAAAACTATTCTATTGAGTTTTAAAAGAAAGTTAAATCATTTAGTTTAGCTTGAAATGCCTTTATCCTTATTAGTTTGAGCCTTGCTTATTAGATAATGGCTTTTTTTCTGTATAGCATTTTTTAAAATATTAATAAATAAAATCTGTCTAAAATTTGTAGAAATGTTGTATATTTTCCCACTTCCTTTTCTCCCAGTGTAGGTGCGAGTGGGTGGCGGAATGGCGGCAAGGCCAGACGGCACTTGCCAGAGCTTGGGGAAGAGAGAGACCCAGAGAGAGACCGAACCGCAGCGCTTCGATTGCTGTTACCGTTTTGCCACTCAGTTCACGTGTGACCAGCAAAAGTTAAAGTACGTTCACTGCCGTAAGCGGTCGCGACCGATTTACCCGAACGATAATACCCCATATACTATATACTATATACCCTATATTGCGGAAAGTGCCAGTTATTAACAATTTACACTTACACTTACATTGCAGCCGACGAGCGAGCGAAAATACGAACTGCAAAATGGCGAACCGCGAGTTACAGCTCAATTCGGGCATGAAGTGCGCCAAGTACATGCTCATCATCGTGAGCTTTATGTTTGCGGTGAGTTGATCCTGCCAGTGATCCGCGTGAGTCACGACTCCGCCGCCATCTTGATTCACTTCCACTCTTTTGCGCGTTCTTTTTTTATCACACGGAGCGCTTTCCTTATCAGCTTTCGTTTGTGAATCATGTTACTGCGCCTACGTAAGTCGCTCAGGGGAGAGTAACGGAAGAGAGCCAGGGAGAACGGGGAGAAGCAGGTCAAGAGCAGTACGAAAATTTCCGTGTTTCGAATGCCTTCTGTTTTTGTTTGAAAACAAATATGAACAAGATTAGGAATGAGATTATTTTAGGTGACTTTATTGTATTAAATATTTATAAGAGACAATAATAGTATACTAACGTTACTACGGTTTTTCAAACTATATTTTAAAATGTTTTCCGGACACTCTCAGTACGCTTCGTCACTACGTAGACAGTCATTCCACTAATATTAAAATGAGGCTTACTTCTGTAATTGATATCAAATAATGATCCCCTCAATTATTTTATATACGTATCTATATTTAAGAATGTATATTTCTTCAAGTATTACAAACTTAATCAAAAATATTAAAATAAATTATTATTTTCATATAATTGAAGACAATATTTCACCACCAGCCTTTAGTCAGCTCAGTTACCTTCAAATTCTATACAAATTACTCATTTTGATAAGATAAAAATACGAAAATATATTTGATATACTTACTACATATATGTGGGGAAAAACTGCATTCTTACGTAGGCATGTATTTTGTTAATACCAAAATAAAATGGGAAATTTTTACAAAAAGAAATTAGGAAGCGTAGTAACTTTACAGGTTTTATAGATAGACCTTTTTAAACATTTAAATCATTTGTTTTAGTATAAGTAAAGTACATTCAGTCAAGTCTTGTCGGATCAAGCAAACAAGATAGGAATAATGTACAAACAAAAGCGTTCAACATCTTAAAAGTTCAGTAAATATCTGATAATTGTGTCACCGATTTAAAGTAAGTGGCATTGTAGAATTGTAGAAATTTTAAATGCATACATGATTTATATTATTTAAGTATGAGAATAGTTACTTACTTGCCTTTTCTATACTATACATAATTTTAAAACATATTTAGAATCCTTTTTTAAAGCAATTAATTCTGAGTGGATTCTTTTCACTGACTTTCTTTTCGTTGAATAATATTTATTTGTGATATAATTTTTAGACATACCAAATCACAGCCCTTATACATTTTTAGATCATAGGAAGTAGACTGAAGTAGATGGAATTGAATTTGATGAGCTCAAAACTTATACTCAATATCTAATAATTATCGACTTTCCCCCACAGCTGACCGCTATCCTGCTCATCATGGTGGGAACTACGATCCAGGCGATCTTTGGCGACTTCAGCCTGTTCATTGATGGACACTTCTCCTCGCCTCCGGCACTCCTTATTGCCATTGGCTTCATCCTCATCGCAGTGGCCACTCTGGGAGCCTATGGAGCGGTCAAGGAGAGTGTGATGGTTATCAACCTGGTAAGTGGAATAAGCTTAACCAATTTTCGCTATAAATCTTCTGAACATATATTTTTTAATAATAATCCTAAATTCTTTAGTACGGAGTTTGCCTGTTCCTGGTCTTCATCCTGGAGGTGTCTGCCGCCATTGCCGCCTTCGTGATGCAGTCCCAGGTGCGTACCATGCTGATGCGCACGATGCACCAGGCTCTGGCCGAATACGACAGCGATCCCTACGTGGCAGCTGGAGTGGACTTCATGCAGTCTGGGGTAAGTTTCTAGCTAGGGAATGTGCCCATTCCTATCTGTAAATAATATATATATAACTAAATATTCTCACAGCTTGAGTGCTGTGGAGTCAACCAGCCGGAGGACTGGATGGACTACTACGCTCCCAACAAGAACCTGACCCTCGGCTCCGATGACGTGGTGGTGCCCAACTCCTGCTGCGGCAGCCTCGAAGAGGACATGAGCGATCCCACCCACACCCAGGTGACCTGTCACGAGACCTTCAACTACGGTTGCTTCCGCAAGATGAACTTCATTGTGTCGCAAAGCGCCATGTTGATCGCCACCGGAGCCACCACAGTGGCCTTTGTCCAGCTTCTGGGCGTCCTCTGTGCCTTCATGCTGGCCAAGACGCTGCGCCGCAACAAGTCCATTCGCGAGGCCCGTCGCTGGCAGCTCCAGCAGAGTCTCGGTGTCCTCATCTCCGGCGGAAAGATGGGTCCGCCCCAGAACTCAGCGGTCACCGGCTACCAGCAGCTGGATAACGGCGAGCAGGGCGCCCACGAGCCCTACACCTACACGCCCCAGAGTCCCAGCGTGAACTAGATTCGAAGGTGAAGCCATATATTTACATATACCTTGTAGAGCACCCAAAGAGATCCGTTTGTAAATGTAACTTTTTAATTTGTTAACTAAAAACCAAAGTCAAACGAAATAAAGCGCTGGTCCTGCTAGCTAGGACTGCTTGCGCAAATCCTTGGCGAACTTCTTGAGCAGTCTCAGCTGCTCCATGATGCTGGAAGTGGAGGTTCCGCCGATGGCGTTGTATTGCTGCACGTTGTTGGCATAGTCGGCCACACTGACGATGTCGGATCCAAAGGCGGGGCAGAAGGCTTGCAGCTCGCCCAGCGGCAGGTCGGTGATATCCACGCCCCGCTCCTCGGCCAGGGAAACCACGCGACCGATCACATGATGAGCCTGGCGGAAGGGGAGGCCCTTCTTCACCAGATAGTAGGCCTGTAATTAGAGTAATTAGTAGAATAGGTAGGATTATCTTGGGTTAACCAACTCACCCAATCCGTGGCCAACATATCCGTGCTGAGTGCAGCTTCCATCGAATTCTGCTGCACCTGCATTGTCTGCAGGACCCCATCGGCGACCTCCAGGACCTGGGAGAGCTTATCAAAGGACTGGAAGCAATACTCCTTGTCGAACTGCAGATCCTTGTTGTAGGTGGACGGTGTGCCCTTGATGGTCATCATAATGCCTGTAAGGTTTGAGGTAATCACTCCCGACATGCCACGGATCAGTTCCAGGCTGTCCGGATTCCGCTTTTGCGGCATCAGACTGCTGCCACTGGAGAAACTATCGGCTAGACGGATGAAATCGAACTCCTTGGTGCTGTAGATGATCAGATCCTCGGCCAAACGGGACAGATGGAGGCTCACCAAGGAGCAGCAGTAAATAAAGTCGACTGAAAGGAAAAAAAGTCAAAGGTTTTTTGGAAGAAAAATAAGCAGAATTGGTTTAAAAACTTCAAAGACAATTTCTGTATGGTTTTTCCGGCGTTGTTAAAACCTATATACCCTACATCCCCCGCAATACAGGGCACTGGGCCCTTCTTATCAGACGCCCCCCTGAAATAATCGCCGGCAAGCAGCCCGCTGATAAGAAATCAATTGTGCTAATTGCAGTATCAACGACTTTGAAATGACTTAAGAAGGCGATATTTTGGCAGGCCAGATTTCTCCCTTGACTCACCTACGAAGTCGCGATCGCCCACAGCATGCATGCTGTTGGGTGTCACCCCCGAGAATCCCAGACGCTCGGCCAGCCACAGGCGGTCGATGCCAAGGGGATTCCCAGCCAGTGCGCCGCTGCCCAGAGGCAGGACATTGGCTCGTTCCCGGAGCTCGGTCAGTCGCAGGCCATCTTCGCGCAGGGCAAAGGCGTGGGAGAGCAGCCAGTGTGAGAACTGGACGGTCTGGGCGCGCTGCAGGTGCGTGTATCCTGGCATCAGGACACCCAGGTGAGCCTCCGCCTGCCTGCTCGCCGATTCGATGACGCGGCTCAGGCGGCCCAGGGTCTCGCGGATAGCCTTGCGCAGCCACAGCTTCATATCGGTGACCACCTGGTCGTTGCGGCTCCGACCCGTGTGCAGCCGCTGACCCAGATCCCCCGTGATCTCAACCAACAAACGCTCGTTGACCGTGTGCACATCCTCGTCGCCCGGCCGGAACTTCACTGTGCCCTCGATCCAGTCGAATCGCAATAGCTCCAGACTCTTGATCAGCTTATCCGCCTCGGCATCGTTCAGGTGACCGGCTCGCTGGAGAGCCTCTGCGTACGCCTTGCTGGCATCCAGATCATCCGCATACAGCCGGGAATCGTACGGCAAACTGTTGTTCAGCGCCTGCAGCGCCTCGTGAGGACTCTGACTGAAGCGTCCGCCCCACATTTGGTAGCAGGCCTTGGGGAGGGCCGGTGGCTGTAGTTGCTGGGACATGGTGGAACCGTTTGTCGTAACCGTTGGATGTCTACTGGACTCGCTCTTCTGTGCGACGCTGCTCACGAATACAATATTTTATTGTTTATATAATCGTGTTATCTTGGAAAATAATATGTTGCTCAGTTTTTTTACGAATTGAGAGTGATTAGGGCCAGTCAGCTGTGGGGCACACAAGGCAAACAGTGGTTTTAGGCATTGACTAGAAGTTTTTAGTTGAGTGTGCCGACTACAGAATACCCGGTTTTTAAATTTATTCATACTTACTTATTGTAATAGAAGTTAAAGTATTGAATTTTAAGGCTAAATTGTAATAAATAAAAGGTTAAAGCCACCAAAGTCGTTCCTAACTCATGACTGTAACACAGAATATGGCAGGAAAGCATATCACAAGCTATCCACATCGACAAAGTACTCCAGAGCTCATGGTTTTTCTCCCATAAAATATTTATTAATTTTAAACAAACGAATATTAATAAATATATTACAATTTTATTGTAAATTCTCTTGTATTGTCTTAACCGTAAACAGCAAATTCACTCCTCTTATTACTTTACATCAAACAAAAATCAAGGTAACGTCTATAACCACTGTGCTTTGCTCTCTCTGGTTGGGTTTTCTGCTCGCGATTATTTGATTTTTATTTTTAATTGACTTGAGCCATAAAAAAAAACAAAACAAACAAGTCCACGCAAAGGCGGAGAGAGATACAGCGCCGCTTATCAACCAAGATTAAAATCACCAGAGCGTGTGTAGCCTCTGACGCTTATTGCCGCACCACTTCGAGGTAGTTTGGATGTGATGGGCGCGACGTTGACAACCCAATTATTGGGAGAGGTCCTCCAGAAATAGCTTATTCAATTCACAGCACAGGCGATGCAGGGGCAGGCCCATCACGCAATAAAAGTCACCATCGATTCGGGGGATGAGGGCGCCTCCAGGCCCCTGGACGCCATAGGCACCAGCTTTATCTCTGCAATTATACATTTTAAATTAATTTAATGGTTATAATTCCTCAATGGATATTTCTTACAAGGGATGACCCGTATCCACATAGCTTTGAATTTGTTCTGGAAGCAAATCACCAAAGAAAACGTCCGCCGTGTCAGTAAATTTACGAATCCCGTTGGCATGTTTTAGCACCACGCCGGTAAATACGCGATTGGAGGTTCCAGACAAACTAAGGGAAGAAAAAAATAAAACATCAATTATTAAAGTGATAAATTCTAGAATATGAGCCGAGGAACCACATAAAATTCTGAGAGCTGGATTCTATAGAAATTTCAATATTTTAAGTAACCTAATACTTACTTTGTCAGCATGCGAACAGCATCGGCGGCATCCTTCGGTTTGCCATAGATCTCCTTTCCCAAGGTCACCATCGTATCCGCAGCGATGACAATGAGGTCCTTATTATCCCCCGAGGAACTCAATCTGGAAAATACTTCCTCCGCTTTGCCCAGAGCTGTGGCCTCTATGTAATCTGAGAATTCCTTAAAGTCGTCCACATTCAGGTTCTCCTCAAATGTCGAAGGACATAGATCCGCGTTGAGGCCCTGAAATGGTGAAATACAATACTTAATAACACATCTAAAGATTATTTTAAACGGTAAATTTACCAGCATCTTAACCAGTTCCTGTCTCCTCGGAGAGCCACTGGCCAAAACTATCCGGTAGTTGCCCAGTAAATGCTTGATTGGCGCCAACATTATTAATTTTATTTTATTTACAAAAAAAAACTAGACATGTGCTAGCTGGCGATTAACGATAACAGCTCCGATTATAAACGGCTGATCCGACTATCGATATATCAGCAATCGATATTAAAACAGCTGTTAAACAGCCAGTGTGACCGTTGGTGGAAAACTTAAAAGAAAAAACACTGATTTTTTTTGGTATTTTCATTAAGAAGGTGCTAGGTCTTATTAAAAATCTTATAAATCTGCAATTTCTTCGGAAAAAAGCGAAACAATTGAATAAAAGAGCGGGCAACTTTGTTGTTGCCGCGCGGCGGACGAGAAGAGGAAGCAAGAGCACGAGCGAGCGGATTAAAATATATTCGTCAACGGGGAATGCCACAGAATGCAGACGGCCGCAGTTGTGGTGTTGCATAAATTCCGTTAGTAATTTTAACAATTTCTACCGCCTCTGTTGTTGTTGCTGCCGCTGCTGTAGTTGCGCGCGTGTGCAGTGTGGGTGTCTGTGTGTCTATATTAGCTTAGTGATATTTATATTCCTAATTACAAACGTTGTGTCCGGCGGTCTTCGTCGCGAATTAAAAGTTTTAGTTTGCCATCGGCGGGCAGAGCTCCTAGTCGTCAACATTACATCAAACTAACGGTGCTTACGTGCCACACGACGCACACACATACAGCCGCCTTCACCTTGAAGTGCCTGTCAAAGTGTCGGAATCGCTTCCTATTTATTTTGCCGTTATTCGAACGGAACTTCTTACATCGCGAGAGCGAAAGAGAGTGGTGTCAAGGTAGCCGACATACAGTTACGCTCAAAATAATAGTCTGCGTCCATTTCTAATGAAAAGATCGCCAGTAGACCGAATACATTTATTTGCGAAGACAATCTAGAACTAGAAGTGCTGTGATCTATGATTTTAATAAAACGTAGACCTAATATATATATTAGTTGTGATCTATCATTTTAATAAACTAATTAACAAATAATTTCAATAAAAAATTGATTTATTTTCTTACATATTGAAAAAAAAACTAGTTATCAATCGTGTTTGTGTACAACGATGCTTGCATATTCGTGGACTAAAATAAAAATATTGTATTCAGAATTTTTTAACTAACCATATCCTAAAAAAATACCCCTTTTTGGTTTGAAAATAATTATTACAAAACTAAAAGTGCTTGTGTACAATATAATTACTGAAAATAACACTGCTTGAAAAAAAAAAAAAATGGAATTTTTCGGTTCTTAATCATCAAGAAAAATAAGTTCTATTGAAATTTTAAAATTAAGTTGTATTAATATGAGCCCGACTGTACCATACATTTATGTTTATATGGGAGTCTGGGAAAGAAGAGCGTGGACAGCTGATAACGCGACTTTATTGTTTCAGTTTCGTTAATTGCACTTTGAACGACCGACAAAAAGAAAAAAACAAGCATTTGTATTTGTGTTTGTTTCTTGTCTTTTTTTTCGCAATAAATAAGCAATTGTTAACCGCGTGAATTCGGTTTTTCTCGCCAAAAAAAAAGTGTAGTCAGACATGTCTATTGCATCAGCGCTGACTTGACAGGAAACGCACCACAAGTGTTAATGTTTTTCAATTATATTAATTGCTGTTAATTTTAATAAAGGTTCTCGAATTATTAAGGCATATCAGTGTGAAATTACAAACGAACAAGGGATATTATATGGAAATAAATGAATTTATTTTGCCCTTGTCGACACGAAAACAATAACATCGACTAGACCTTTTAATAACACGTTCTATGGACATTTGAAGAGTTTTATCATAGTACAAGATAACAAAACAATCAATTTTTGTCAGAGCCTTTCGCACTTTACTCAATTATATTTAAAACCCCTTCTAAAAATAATAAAATATCACTTTTACCAACTAGTAATGGCTCTTGTTTCCAAGACCCTAAACTAGTGTCACCCCAAGAATTTCGATGAGTCATTTATTTATTTTGCTTAGGAAACCCACCATTATACTAAGATGGTATCTAGTTCATGCTAATTAAAGTTATACTTAACCATCAACAATCAATAAAGACCTTGACTGCAGTATCACTAAAACTGTGATTGCTTTGTAGTTTGTATGACTCCTAAACTGTAATTATTCACTGTCAATACTAATAAATCGCATGCGATAAAAAAACGACCAACATATTTCTTGCGTCACTAAATTCTTATATTTTTCATGTATTTATTAATAAAATAACCTAAATTAGATTTATCGTTTTATAAAATATTCCGACTGTTAAGGCATTGTTTTCTGCCATAAAATTGCATTTTGTTTAATTTTTGCAGCTGTTAGGGTATAATTAAGTGGTATTTTCAAAGATACAAAATCTCTCGGATTTTCTCAAAAATTACCTCGCGACAACCAAAAGTAACACTCTCTCTCTTTCAACCACAGGGCAAGCGGACGGCATACACATATCACGTGTTTGACTCGGGCCACAGTTTTGTAGCCGACGATCACGCGCGAGCCATTCTCGCTCTCTCCCAGTCACTCGCACTCGCTCTTCTTCGCTGCTGCGGATCTCTCCCAGTCGCAGCTGGCTGCTTTCAAGAAGTACGTTGATTAACCGTTCCTTTTCCAGCAAACATGCATGATTTTTCCATGTTTTCTTCAGTACTTTTTTCATGTGGAAAGAGTTCTTTTTGAACGTATACTTAATATTTATTAATCTTATACTTAATGTATATTTAAACTTCGTGAAACTTCAGAAACATTCGGTTTTTAATACTACCTTAGCTTTAAAAGTATAAGGACGCATATTTAGCAATTTAATGAGAATGTTCATTTTTTATACGACTTTTTTAAAAATTCCTATTGATAACAGAAACCTTAAAAAAAACATTTTATAATGCTAATTATATCCTTCAGTAAAAAAAATCCTTCAATAATATTGAAAATATTAGAATTAATAAATAATTAATATAATAAATTGGAATAGATAAATAAACGTAATAAAATTACTAATAAATACAATTAAAAATTAATATAAACTAAAAAAAATGGTTATAAACTAATTTCATTTTTTTTTTTTGCATCACTTAATGCTTCTACTGTTATTTTAGTTATTATTTGCTGAAAAATGATGTAGTAAATATGTGTTCTTTTCCATGCAGGTTTTAAAAAGTCCGCCTAGTCTCTCCCGCGATGTTCTCTCTACAGCAGTTAGTCCGGGCTGCGGTCGCAGCGCCGAACGGAGGCAGCGATCTTTACAGGCTGCTTCGGCACCTGGGCAACGCGACGGCGGCAAACACGAACACCAACACAGCTACAGCTACAGGTACAGCTAGAGCTATAGCCAAAGCACCAACACAGCTCTCTAGTCAGGCGAAGTTCGGCGACAGCGACAGTCACAATTCGCCCTCGCACGCGGACGGTTATAGTCACAGCGAATCAGAGTCGGATTTGGAGTCGGCGCACCACGGCGTTAATTTTCCATCAGCCCATCAATTGGCCCGAAAGCTATTGGAGCAGCGTAGCCAGGATATCCAGCGCCAGATTCATACACAACCAGCCAGCGGACAGCGAGCCAAGTC
>VNJO01005621.1:0-61768 GCA_008042535.1 Drosophila tani | reverse complement strand
AGAAAAATTGTGGAAAACTTTTGCTGATTTCGCCCAGTGCGCTTCATTTATTTCAACGATTTGTTGCCAGCCCAGGAGCACCAGTACAGGGAGAGAAAATAAATAAACTGGAGAAGAATTAGCTAATTTGTTAAAGATATTATAAAGGGGTAATTATTATGCCAAAATTAAAGACCTCATTTTGTAAGAAATATAATGAGTAAGAAAATTAAAGAAAAGAAGGACTTGGCTTGGAAACAAAATGGCTATCCTTTAATTTGTCCCCTACTTTCCTTTTCTTTTGAACTAATTAATATTTATGGGTTATAATTTTTAACAATAAACCTTTTACCTTTTATTTACTAACCTTATGGTATATTATTCATTAAAATATAATATTCATCTACCTTCCAGGACTTTTCCTCTCCGTGCACAGCCAGCAGCAGAAGCAGAACCAGGATTGTGTCCAAAGAGCAGCTGTTTTACTTCTTGATGGGTCCGCAAAACTCCCCAGAATCCCCCGGATTCGCCCCCTTCCGCCCCTTCTGACTTTATCGCTTGAGTAAGTTGCCGCTGCCTTCCGTTTTATAATATTATAACGTGCGTTGTTTGTGCTTGAACAATTTTTCGGCGTTACCTTCGCCTCTGCTCTTATTGGAAAATTGCAAGTTGTCGTTGGGTCGCAGCAGCAACAACATCAGCAGCAGCAGCAGGAGCAGCAGGCTGGTAAAGTTTTCCAAAAACGGGGACAAGGAGAGTCCTGCGATGCCAGCTTCAGTTTCCGGCTCGAGTTTGGGGCTGGAGTTTAGTGTGCGCATAGGTAAATACCTTGCAGATTCTTATTTGAGTTGCCAGTTTGAGTTGTGTTCCAAGTTTGAACAAACTGTGTGTGTTTGCCGGTGTTTGAGCCGCTTCTCAAAGAGCGTTTGAGGCCAGCGCCAGCCCCAGCCCCGGCAACCCATTCGGGCTGTTCCCCGTTTATCGGCGGAACTATCTGCCAACAAAAGCTAGAATGCCCGGCCATTTTGCCAGAGCTAACAAAAAGCGCACAATTGTTGGGTTTATCTTTGCGGCCATCGGCAAAGACACTTGCTTTTTATTTCGTTCGCATTAATTGCCAACTTTAATCGTCGGGGCTAAAAGAGGAGGAAGCGGCGACAAGCAGCTGCGGCTATTTTTAGTACAAGCCATTGGCCAGAACGAGTTGCGAAATTATTCAAGGCCCCCGCCCGCTCCTCAAATAATTGGGGGAAATTTCATGAAAGTTTGGGAATAATATGTACTTTAAGTTTAATAATTTATTGCCTTCTGAAATTAATAAAACAACAGCCCTTTCTAGGAAATATCACTCTTAATTTACTGATTCATTTGCTGCCTAAGTGCAAAATTGAACTTATCAACGAGAAAATCTTATTGATTTTATAGATTTAATTTATTTTTCATATTGCTTTCCCTCTTATTATTTAAGGACCTGTCTCTTAGCAGCCCTAAGTAGCGATTTATATTGCCGAGTAGTTTTAGCCATGGCTTAACACACATATTTTCTGTGTTCAATTTTAAAGTTGCCAAAAACAGACTTAAGCTCAAGCTTTTAAAGCTTTAAGCCGATTGATAGATTTGTTTTTAAATTCAAACCTTAGAATGTTGGCCACTGCCTCCCCTTGGGTTTAATAATATTCAATGTTTTTACTCAATTAAAATCCAAAAGCAAACGAACACTTATTAAATTGCTAAAAAAAAGGTGAAAATCAATTACTAAAACATGCTTAAAACCACACAAACAATATTAATAAATCATAAAATGTTAGAGTAACTAGGCCGCTTTTTTAGTGCTTTTTGTGGAAAATTGAATATGTTAAATGGGGGCTTTGCATAAATTTAGTAGCAGACATTTTTCAATTGATTCTTGATTAAATTCAAGGAGAGACTTTGAACTTTATTTATAATTTGTTTAAAAGCTGAGTTTTTTTTTGGATTTGGTATTTTTAAAATATTTTTTAGAAGTTCTAAAGCGAAGGTATTTAATAAGCGCACAAATAACCAGAGCAGCTCCCAGATTACGGGCCCTATTAAAGTGTTAATCGTGGCTGAGTGAGCCAGCAAAGTGGTGCAATTTTCGGTGGTTCTTTACCCTTTTAGCTGGTCCATTTTGCGGTTGGTTCACAGAGTTCGTTCACTCGCCTCACCTTCGTGCTGCGGGACACAAAAAAAGCAGGACAAATGCATGCATAGGCTGCAGCATTTTCGTTTACGCTGCTCCTAATTTTAAAGTATCCTTCAAGTGCTTGCCTCCTGGTCCTTGCCCTGGTCCTCGCTCCATACCTCATCCTAGCCTCGTCCTGCTCCCTTGGTCCTGTCGCGCTAATGCTGTTGTTGTTGTTGTTGCTGCTGATGTTGCTGTTTTTTGCTCTATGTCTGTGCTGCTGCTTTGCGCCGCTTGCGTGTGCTCTATATGCTATATGCTGTGTGTGTGTGTGCGGCAAACATTTGCAAAAAGCGACACACGCTGCAAAACTGCACAATGAAGCTTCGCCCTGTCCCCTGACCCCCCCTTCCCCCCGCTCAGCTCAGCCCCGTCATTCCCGGCCCATCCCTGCGCACATTGTTGCCGCTGCTCCTTGTTGCTTAACAAAAAGCATTAACACAATGCAGGCGCAGCATGACGGGGCCACGTTTCGGGGCCACATCCACATTCGCATCCACATCCACTTCCACTTGCACTAGCACCAGCACATCCACATCCACATCCTCGCACAGCCACAGTTGCAGTTTGGGAGTGAAATCAGGAGCTAGTGGCCAGAAAGGAAAAAGGAGTTGGAGCCAGAGCGGGCGCTGGAGCGGCAGCGAGTGGATCCTCCGCGGGTCGTGTTATGTACCGACATTGTCGTACATAGAGAATACGACACTAGAAGCGAACACAAGTAGGAAAGTTAGGGTTCAGTGCCTCGACTTTGGGTTACCTGTTGCGAGAAACTGTTGCCTACTTCAGGGGGTTTCAAAGGAGGATGCTCTCAAATATTTAGTTAAAGTAATATGGTTAAATCAGCTTGGCAGCTGGTAATTGCTAGTATAATTTGCATTCATTATTACCAATTAAGAAATCTAATCTCTGCCATTTATTAACCAACTCCTTTAGACACCTGTGACATTAAATACCCTTTAGCCAACTTCTAGTAGGTATTTGTAGAGCTGGAGGGGTTTGGGGACGGGTGTCAGGGGCCACAGTGAGAGTGCAGCTGTTGCCGGCGGCGTTGCGTGGGACTTCCGCTGAAATGTAACCACAGCACAAGAGCCGAACAAGAGCCCGGCGGCCAGGAGTGGCCGGGAGGATGTAGTGGAGGACGTGGGCAGGAGAGGAGAGGGACGAGAGAGCGGTAGCCGAACGCCGGAGATATAAGCAGCCCCAGCGGACGGGACTGGGATGAATTTGCAAGTGCACCGAGAAGAAAAGTGCAAAGTTTGGGCCATCGTAATAGCTCTAAGGACTCCCCTTGGACAGTCCTGCCATCCAACAAGTTAAGGCTTAAACAAGGACAATAATTTACTGCTCTCTCAAATATTTACTTTGAGACTCTACCA
Organism: Drosophila tani; assembly: GCA_008042535.1. NCBI lineage: Eukaryota > Metazoa > Arthropoda > Insecta > Diptera > Drosophilidae > Drosophila > Drosophila tani. Next base: position 58,210 of record VNJO01005621.1, on the reverse strand, counting down.
AAATGTACTTACAATTTTCGACATAAATAATGAAACAAGCTCGCAAACAATGAAACAGGAAAATCAAGGAAATTTTTAGCTAGTTGTAAGCTCTGCTTAAGATCCAACGATGTGTAGTCCCTGACTTTCTTAAACGATACCATTTTCCTTATTAAATGCACAGCAAAAGGCCAAGTTTAGTTTAAATACTCAATTAATCCAGGCTGGAAATCATTGTTGGCGCTCAGTGAAGTCCCACAGACCGCAATTGAAACATTTGGAGATTGGAAAATGTGAATGGCATAGAAATACTTGGCTGGAAATGGACAAGCAATGTTTTAATTAAACATGAGCTCTCGCCACCGAAATAATATTAATTTCCGACTAACGAAATGGCACTTGAGGAGAGGCAGCCATTGAGTTCATCGAGGGATGAATGCCACTTCAATAGAAGGCGGTTTTTTGTCTCTCTGTATTTTGATGACGGCCCTGGGTTTGGGGGTTCAGTGGGTGGCCGTGGGTGGCAGGGCTGTTGCAAGGGGTAATTGCTAAGCAATTACCTTCTTGCCAAGATTAATGGTCATGGAAGCAACTTGAAAATGCTGCCGCAATGCTAACAATGACCCCAACACATGACAAGCCAGGGCTCGGATTCGGGTTTGGAATTCGGTTCCCGCTTCGGCTTTGTGCGGGGACTTTACCTTTTTATCCCTTTGCCCTGCTTGTTTTTTCCTTCTTTTTTCCTGAGGCATGGCCATGGGCTAAATGAGGGCGTTATGGCATTAATTAGATGCACAGTGGGCGTGCGTGTTCTGGACCAGTGTAAAAAAGTCGAATTATGCAAATTGCGACCACTCCTTTGCCTCCGGCCAGGCCGAAGTGCAATTGGCGGGAAGAAGACAAACATAGCTGGCTGCTCGCTCCTCCCTGCTGTTGCTGTTATTGTTTTCCTTTTAGTTACAGCCATCCATTTGCAATTTTTTTGTAATTCGCACCGGATATATGTATTTTCAGCCATGTTAAACTGCAATCCCAATCGCAATCCCAATCCGCGACACCGCAATCACCGCCGCCGCTGACCCACCCAGCTACAGCTGCAGCTGCAGCAACAGCCAACGAATCATCTCCTGATCCCCGCCAGCCTCCTTGGTCACCCACTGCGCTTTACATAAATTATATTTCCGCCGGAAAAATTAACATTTTTATGAATTTCCTTTCAGCAGTCGCGCATTGTGGTGTCGGGTGAAAAAAATACAAAAACAGAAAAAAAAAAAAAGGGAAACGAGAAACGGCAGCCAGCGAAACGCAGTTCGCCAAAGTGGGCGCACTGTTCAGGGGGCGTGGCGCTGCAGCAGGAAGAGGAAGAGCCACAGGACGCACACTGGCGCCAAAGTCGAGGTTGCCCCGTTGCTAGGTTCTCGGTTCTCGATTCTCAGTTCTATGTTCTCGGTTCTCGGTTCTCGTTTACCAGTTTCTCAGTTCAGTTCTCAGCTTCTCAACTCTCGAGGCCTCTCTCAAAGCAAAGCTCCCCAGTGAGTGTTTCTCGCTTTTTTAGCCTTGGCATAAAGGGAAAACTGCGAACTGCGAACTGCGAACTGAAAATGAAATGTTGTTATTGAAATTGGCAAAGTTTTATGTGCGCACTTTTTACATAGAAATGTGGCCATGACTTGCTGCCGAAAAATGTTCCCAAGTCGTTGCCGTTGCTGTTGCCGTCGTTGCCATTGCCTATTTATGCGCGCCGAGCTTGGAATGAAGCGATTTCCCTCGCTTTTTTCAGGGACTCTATCACGGCTTAGATGTGTGAGCGAGTGTGTGTGTGTGTTGGCCTTTTCTTTGTCGAGCCTGCTTTATTTTTTTTCCACCGATTTTTTCGCAAGTGATATCCGCACATTTGCGCCAATGTGCCGGCATTGCGTTGGTGTAAAATGGCACAATACGCCAGCAACAACAACGGCAACAACGGCAGCAACGGCGAAATAAAGTGCCAGGAAACACATTTAATATCTACGCATAAAAATAAAAGTCTGGCAGCCGGCAATGGAAGTGACCAAACGAAGCAGCGACAGCAGCAGCAGCAACAGCGGCGGCAGCATCACAGGAGCAACAGCAGAGTAAAGGACAACGAACAACGTACAACGGACAACGGGCAGCAGTAAGCACGACGTTGCCGTCGTCGTCGTCGTCGTCGTCGGTTGAAGGTCTTGTTTATTACGCTCGCATAGCCAAATGCATAAATTTACGGACCGATGCGTGCAAACTGTACAAACTTAAAAAAACGCCAGGACGATGAAGGAAAGGCAGCCGGAGCTGTAGCCACATCGGAATCAGAAGCACAAGCAGAAAGCCGGAGAACCCCGAGCTGCAAATGAAAAAGCGCCGGAGAACGGCGACGCCAACGGCGCAGCGGCAGAACAGCAATCGGAGCAACTGCCACAGCAGCGGCAGCAGCAGCAGCAACAGCAGCAACATGAGCTGGAACAACTTCCAAGCCGGAGCTTACATGCACTGGACAAAAGAGGAGAGTAAAAGGTTGGCTGCGAGGTCTACACGCTCGTATTTAAACAACGACGGTCAAAATATTAGCATAAGGGAAGCCAAGAACTTTAAGAGCACATGAATATGGCATATCTGTTGATTTAACCCCTAACGTATTCCATTCTTGGAAATACATCATAGCGTAATTGAAATTCAGTTAAATTATATGAGGGTTGTGCTTGCCTTAAGGTGAAAGTATTCCAGGAATACCTGAGACAACAACCATTGAGAGGAGCGAGTAAAGCGAGGTGTAAGAGAGCGAGTAAAGTAATGAACAGACGAGCGAGCAAAGGGACAAGTAAACGAGCGAGTAAAACAAAAACATATGAGCGAGCGATGGGACGAGTATACTACAATCCCCGGACGTTTACACAATGAGAGCATAAGAACGAGCAATCAAAACGAAGAGTAAATGTGACGAGGTAAAGAGTATAGTCGACGAGTAAAGGCAACGACTTAGGCAACCTTTAAGACAACGAGACAAGGAGACTTAAATAACGAGTTCGGGCCTTGAATGAAGATTAAACGTTCCTTTATAGACTTAATAGAATGTAAATTACTTCGTCAACATGTCGTATACGTAATTTTTGGGAGTGCAAACGATGAGAGTATAGAATTCAGGCCCTTACTGAAAACCCTAGGTTCCTTTATAAATTAAAAAAAAAAAAAAAGACTTCTTCCACATGTCGTATACGTGATATTTGTGGATGAATTTTTCTAGAATTTAAATAAGACAGAATCTTATGTACATTAACACTGGAAGACAAAGTCATAAAAGCATACCCCTCATAAACACTCCATGCCAATCACACATCTTTAAGTAAATTATATTTTTCCCTACTCACTATTATCCTGACCGCAACTGTACAAATACATGAGTGGAGCGTGCGCTTGTAAGTATGCATACTGGAAATTCAATTTTAATTTAAATGTGTGCTTGTGAAGCACCCGAACGAGCACAAATATAAGAGCACACAAACGGACAAGCTGCACCTAATGGAAAAAGATTAGCCGAAAGCAACAGCCATGCGGTGGCTCCTTATTTGCATAAACCAGCTCGTATTCAATGTGTAATTCCGATAATTAAAGGAAATGCCCCAGCAACTAACAGGACAAGACAAGCCACTGAGCACACACACTCAAGTTTCTTGCAGTGCATTTTGGGCCAAGCCATGCGAATGAAATTACGCAGAGGCGAGAGAAAGAGATAAAAAGGGCCGAAAGTGTGGAAAACAAGGCAAAAGGCGATCGAGGAAATGCAACAGAAATGAGAATTTATGTTTATGAAAATATTTTTACCCCCAGCTTATGAATATGCAAGATGCGGGGCCTGGGTCTTCGCCTGGCTCTGGTAACAGGATGCGGAAATGGAAGTGGTGGGGGAAGAGGGAGGAGAAAGGCGATGAAGAAGGGGCTGTGGAGTGACGTTGAGGTGTATATTTATTAGCAGGCTGTGCACAGGAAGCTGCTAATGTGCTTGCCGCTTTGACTGCCAGTCTGTGGGGCAATAACTGCCTAATGGTCTGTCATTTGTCTCTCAGCGAGTCACGGGGCCCTCGAACGGCAAAGGGATGGAGGGATCAGGGGGGGTAGTTGCGAGGGAACCAAGGGGGGGCTGTCATAGCCGCCGAGTCTAACTGGAACTCATTATGCAGCGCGGCAGTCATCAAGCAGAGCTTTGATTAGCTGTCAAGGCCTAAATATTTAAGTCAAAACTTTCCATATTCTGAGCTTTCCCTCTCAGAGCTTTAAATGGTTAGCTTTGGGTGAGCTTCTGCAAAGCTCTGCCTTTTTATGGCATCCTTTTTATGGCTAAGCTTCTTTTAATGCCTAAGGACCTTTTCTATTTCCCCATAGCTAAAATTTCCCCTTAAACAAAAAATTCTCAAAAATTCCCCCTAAAATTGAACTTAACGCACTTTTTACTCCCCTCCTCTTCGCTGCTCCCTTATCCTGCTCCTTCGTTCCTGCTTCCTACTTCACATCCTCATCCGCTTGGGCTGGAGATTGAGTCTCTGGTTTTGGCGTGGCTGGAAATACATATTTAATAATTCAAAGTTGACTGCTATAAAATCTCAGCGGGTGTCCATATTTCAGGGCGGTAATTTCACATTGTTCGGTTTGCCAGCCGCACGGAGAGCAGCAGAAGCTGCAGCAACTGGAGTCCTGCCAAGCAGGTGGGCCCGCACAAAATTCGCCTTTTTCTGGCGTGGCACCCAGTATGCGTAATAATCCGGGGTAGATTCGTTAAGGATAAGAGTTTACAGGTCAACCTGTACATCAAAGAGATCTGGAACCCACAGAAATATTTAGTAAATGGCTTCTATTTTATTGAAACTTTATATCTAATATTTGAATAACAAATTGAGATTACCGCAAAATACGAAAATACGATAAACTCTTGAAATACCTGCAGAAACGTTTAAAAATAAAATCAGAGAATGTAATACGCATTCTTTCAGGTTGTTCTTTAGCTTCTCCCTTTTATTTCGTATAACCATTCATCACATCCCGTATCTGGCTATCTTTTCGCGTTGCACTTTCTGTTGATTTACCTATTTCCTAATTACTCGCCTCCCAAGAGGAAATGAAAAAAGTATCTCACGCCGAGTAACGGGTATCTGATGGTCTGTTTAGCCCCGGACGGCCGGCATGGAAAAGCGTCCTAACTGGTTTTTCGGTCCGGGTTCGGGATTTGGCTTTGTGTTAATGTGAGAGTTTACTTAGCCGGCGCTATTCCTGCTTTAAGGCCATTGAGCCGGGGTGCTTCCTGGGGGAAATTAACCTCTTGCCGGGGGGCAATTGTACTAGAAAGGAGCCGAGTGCTCCGCTCCACGCCGCCGTGCAGTAGCTGCTCTTTGGCTCCGCTTTGTCAGTCACACGCCCAGCTCCGTTCCATCGCCCGTGTCCGTCCGCCTTTGATGATATGGATCAAACGATGTTGTTTGCAGATTAAACTACATGGTCCGACACCAGCGCCGGATCCAACCAGAACAGAACAGAGGACCGGAGGAGTCAAGGGAGAGTCCCGAAAAGCAGTTAGCGGGAACAATCGCGTGTCGCATGCGAGCAAGTGACAGCCCCCGGCCTTGCGATTCGATTCCATTCTGTGGAAATTGCTGCAAAATGCCTGCCACTTTGCACTTTGCACTTTTGTGCACTGCCACTGCCGCTGCCACAAAACTTAAATTGAGCCCAAAACAAACATTTCGGGCTGCCAAGAGCAAATAGTGCCGGGCCAGGATGGAGCCGAGGCGGAGAGTCTTTACCAAAACCAAACCAGTCCTGGCCAGGCCATTCATTATCCGCACTTTGATTTTAAAGCCAGTCAGCAAATCACTTAAATCTCTCTTGTGCAAAAGTCGTGGCCAACTTAAATCGCATGATAAATGTTTTCTTAGGCCCCCGAACCATACCCTCGCCTCGAAGGGGTATATTGGGCTGGCCCGGCCTCGGGCTGGTGCTAAAAGGTACTGGGTATTTGACAATTCAATTACCCCACTGTTTGCCCTACTTTCCCGTATCTCTATCTCTATATCTACACATCGGCTGTATATTTAATAGAATCTTTTGCATTTCTTATGTGTTTCCAAGTGTCAGCGAGCATCTAATTTGATTTATGACCGACAGAGTTATGCCCCGATAATAATATCGAAGAGAAACTTTTTCGCCTTGTTTATTCTCAGCGGGGAGGAGGAAGAGGAAGGAAGCAAGGACTAACGATGACTAAGGCCTTTTAAATACTGTCGAAAGATGTCATTGTTTTTGGGCAAACTTATACGTATGTGTCGTCGTCCCACTCGGTCATAAGTTATGCATGCCAGCCAGGAGGATAGGATGAAGAGCTCAAGAAGGATGAGGCTCCGGCTAGGGCCAGTGTTGCCTGACAGGGCCTAATACCTGATAATCAATTGCTAAATGCTGGCTAAATAATTGATTGTTGTTCCTTCCACTCCCGCCAATCAATCAAATTCGGGCCCGCCTGCCATTTCGGCTAATTAGCAAATGAAAAATCCCTAGTTCAGTGCCACTTTTCGTCGCGTTTTTAAAGCGTTTTCCCTCACGAGCTGCAGCACGAAAAACTCATTAGTAATTAAATGTTTTCCGGCGCGACTACGCCCCGTAGTTTCTCTGCCCCAGTTGCTCCTGCTCCGGCTCCTGCTCCTGATCCTTGGTCCTTCGCCTGTCCTTGTTGTCGTTGTAGTCGTCGTGTTCGCACAGCCAGCACTTCCGCACTTCCTGCCTGCCGCTGATTCTGGTTCCGAGTCTGCTGTTGATGCTCCCTTTCCCCTTTCCCTTCGCCCTGTTCCTGGTGATGATGACGCACACACACACACACACACACACAGACTCGCAGGCGAAGAAACCCACAGTACGTATACGCACTTTTTCCACCTGCTACCTCGCAGATTGGGGCGGTGTGTTTGTTTTCAGCCCTTGTTTGCTACTGCCAGAGGTGATTCTGTTTACAGCCTGAGCAATTTTAATTAATTAGAATTGATCAATGGATTTTCTTTTCAGCTTTTCCTTAGACTGCTATCTAGGCACCGAGAGCATTGCTTGATTAAGCCTGGAAGGCTACACTTAGGTAAATTGACAGAGATGGGAATAATCGGAATAAGCACAGATAACTGGGCTGTTTTTTAGTAAAACTCTATGCAGTTGATCGGGGTAAGCTTGGTATTTATTTGTGGACACTTTAACTTGAACTTAAAATTAGATAAAGCTTTAATTAAGTTTAAGTTAAGCCCAAGCAAATTTCTTTGAGAGTTTTTGAAGGGGTTTTGAAGTAGAGATCATATTTAGGTTGAATTAGCTTGGACTAGGCTCTGGTCTTAAGCTTACTTGGTAACAGAAAATACCCGAATTTCTAGCCATAATCTTATAGAGAACTCCTAAGAAAACGATTTAAAATCCTATGATATTGCTGTACTCTTAGCTAGAAGTATTTATTTTATAAATAATTATTATTTATACTTACAACCCAGCTAAGCTATAGATTAAAGTCGGATTTGTTAAGAATATATTGCTTTAAAGATAAACATTATAAAACATACTCACTTCTCACCCTTTTCCTTATAAATAAAATTCCAAAAATAAAACAAAATCCCCAAATGGGCATCTCGTAGTCGATATCCTGGCCACTCCTCCTCTACTCACTTGACTGTTGTTGCCTGGCGCTGCGTATTAAGCCCGTAAACAAGTCCGCAAGCAATGGCTCCGGTTAAGGCAGCGCCAAAGGCTACGGCTACGGCTACGGCTATGGCTCCTGCAAGGACTATGAGGCTCCGGCTCCTACTGGGCTGTAGCTGTAGCCCTGAGCATGATTTGTTACTGACAGCGTCTCAGGCAGCAGCAGCAGCAGCAGCAGCACGACCAGCCACATCGCACCGAGGCTGGGTTTGATTTATTTCTCGTTGTACAATTTATGAGTGAAGGTGAAGCCGCAGCAACAGCAACAGCAACGCCCGGACAAGGGATCGGGATGCCTTCGTTGGCCAACCGGACTCTCGGCACTTGCAATTCATTGAGCTGAACCCGAGAAGCGTCCTTCCAAGGGGTTATGTTCCGGACTCCGGCAGGCGGGGGCATTGTGACTGCGGCTGTCAGGCAGCGCGTGTTTCAGATGCGTAAGATTCCCCAAAGATTTGCGAAATGCCGGGGGGAAAAGAGAGCGGGAAAAGCGGGCACAAGGACATGCTAACTCCCAAGTACCTCATACCCTGTATTCGTATCTGCACCCCTTCCGCTGTAGAACCCTCTCCTTTCGCCAGATTGTGATGGATGCTCGCCTACTTTGGTGGGTTTCCATTGGGCTCCGGGGCACCAAGGGGTTTGCGGTTGTGCAAAGGGGAAAGGGGAGAGGGGCAAAGGGAAAAGGGATAGGGGAAATGGGAACAAGGAGCTGGCTGGGAGTCCTTGCGTGCGGACCCATTAGCGGCTGGGAACGTCTTTTATTTCAATTACCACCACCTTATGCAAAATTCAGCGAACACTTGGCAATAAGGAGATGCGTTATGCCTTGGCTCCATCCTTGCGCATCCTAGCGAGTCCTCTTTTGCCTGCCTGCCACTGCCATTACTCATTGTGTGTTTGCGCCGCGGCTCCTTTGAAGCTGCCGGAACTGTCGCCCTGCATTCGGGTACTTATCCTTCTTATCCTTATCCTCAGCCAGCTATCATTGTGCGCTCCGAAAACTTTGTCCAAGAACTCCAACTGTAATTGCCGTCGAGGAGTGTGAATTACGCACGCTTCAAATGTTTCAATTACCCTGCCCCAGGCACACCTGTCGCCGCACACCTTACCTGTCTGCCTCCTCCCTTCTTTTCTCTCTGTGAAAATGGAAAGTGTTTTGCCTTTGATGTCGTCGTTGGGAGGTAGGTCCTGGTGCCTCCTATACATGGGACCTCCAATGACCCGTCCTGACCTTATCGTTTTTCAATTACTGTTCGAAACTCGGCCCCCGACTCCGCCCCCGCAATTAAGGGCCATAATCCGGGTCGCAGGATGTCAAAGTCCTCGCCCAGATATAGTAATCGACGGCGGGAGGCGGGGCACCCCCCGCACTCATATCGCCATCAATCACTGGGCGGGAAAATTAAATTGCGTATACGCCATGGGATGCGTCAGACGATTCGTCATAATTAATCTAGATCTCTCTCGGCCTCGATTATTAAGATTAAACATTTATTTACATTCGTTACGGATTCGATTCGATTCGATTCGGTGCTCGGACTCGATTGCTCGCCCTTGGTATCTCTAGGTATGCGATCGCAGGCATAGATAGTACATTGCATCGGCCGGGATATATATGCTACTTATGTATAGTATATATATACTTAGCTCACGAGTATTTGCTATGCGGCGCCACATATGTATGCACTCTCGACCTATTTACTTAATTACGTATAAAAATACTTAGAGACTGAGCCACAAACACAAACATAAACAAAAACCCGATTTACATATTTACAAGACAACGCGACATCGACGTCGTTAACCTCCTCCTATCCGGCTCTCCAGTCATCCAGTCATCCAATCTCCTAGAGGCGTGGGCGTGGGGCGTGTCCTGTAACGAGATGATGACTACGACTCCTGAGCTGATGACGGCATTAAAAATCACCGACTTACCCGGCTCCCGGGCTCCAGACATCGAACATAAGTTGCCGCTCGACTTTGGCTCGGCTTAAAGGGGCGCTGGGTGTGCAGCAAGAGCTGCTGCTGCTGCTGGAGATGATGGGAGGAATACTGGGGAGGCTGCCAGGGGCGCCAGCGGAGCGAGGACGACCAGAAGGGCCGCCAAGAGCAGCAGTGGCAGCGGTGGCAGCTCCAGCCTCGCTCCCAGCTCGTGCTGCATGGCCGCGTGCTGCTCACTCTTAATGATATGCACAAAGACGCTGTCAGAATCTGTTGGGAGCAGATGTTAAGGTTGAGAAGGAGTTAGTGGTTGCCTCCAACACCAAGGGAAAAAATTGTTAACAATTATGCTACACAAAAGCACGAAAAATATTAATTATTCTGCAATTAATCAATGGCAATTGTCGGTAGCATCATTTAATGAACTTATAATTAGTAATTAAAATAGATTTATCAAAAGTTGGTGGCACAATTAAATATAAATTAATTAAATGTCATTAAAGATGCAAAAGAAATACATACATCTAAATTGTGGTAAGCGATAATTTTGTCATAATTGGATGACATTAATTAAGTTAAGGAAATTAAAGGAAAGGCTTATCTTTAATATATTTAAATAAAATGTATATCCCACGAATTTATGGATTAATTGAAATATATTAAAGCCAATAAGTCAATAATATTTATAATAAAAAGCCTAAGAAAATGCCTTTTTTAATGCCCCTTTAATTCCCACGAAAGTATCAATATAAATATTTCAAATACAATTAAGAATCCCAATAAATAATCAAGTTAAGACCTAAGTTAATTGAATTTTAACAAAGTTCGTGTGCCAACAACTCATGCTTAAACTAAACTAAGTAAATGCTGTCAACTAAAAGGACTTAATCCTGTCTTGTCAAAAAAGTTTGCTGCTTCGCCAAGTGCGACAAAGGACTCACTCGAGTTCTCCGCGGAGCAGGTGTAGTTGCCGGAGTCCGTGTTCAGCACGCGCGATATCACCAGGTTGCTGGTCTTCATCTGCTGCTCGGACACCACGCGGATGCCGCCCCGGGCCGAGTCGCTCACCAGCTCCGTGTCCTTGTGCCAGACCATGTGCGTGTACGGGCCCGGGGCCTGAGGGGCGATGCACGTCAGATTGATGTCGCTGCCGCTCTGGATGAACAGCTCGCGGTTGGCCAGGATCTGGGCCTTGGAGGCTGTCAAGGAGCGGCGTCGATTTCGATTAATGGGGGTGTCAACAAGTTGCCATCGGGGGGTCGTTTGCCCCTCTCCCTGTACACCCCGTAGCCCCCGTTTCTGTGTGATGTTCCGGGGGATGTTTGATAAACTAATTTGTCAGAGTAATCCGCGCTCTTTGCACCCTTGGGCGGGGGCTATCTAAACGGAGATGTAAACAACGGCTACAAGGACTAACACGACCGCCAATCGATTGGCATTCAAAGGGAGTATTGAAGCGGGCACTTGCCTTAATTTAAGCCAAGGAATTAGGCCACTCTGGCGGGCACCAGTGAAAGGGTTCTCGTACCTCACCAATGAAATTAACAATTTTAATGAGTTTTTAACAGAGTCAGCCGGGGTCCCTTTTCACGTTCCATGGAGTTTTGAGGGGAATTTAATAATGTTGAAGAATTTTTAAAGGGACTTAATTATGTGTCTGGCGCAAATATTACATTTGCAAAGCTAATTTTCCAAGTTTTAAACGCACTTTTAGGCCCCTTTCCTTCAAGAATACTTACTCACAACGATCAGCTTGTAGGCCAAACTGATCTTGGGCTCCGTGGACACCTGGCACTCATAGATGCCCGCATCCCTGGGCTGCACCGACACGATCTTGAGCACCCACTCGTCGGAGTTGTCGATGTGCCGTGCCAAGAAGCGCTGGTCATTGGTGTAGGTCATGATGCCTATGGTGAGGATGTGGAGATCCCGTTGCCGTATCCAGGACACTGCTCTATCGCCCAGATGGCGGACGCGACAGTGCAGGCGGGCGGTGGTGCCCAAAGCGGCAATCATCTCCCGCTCTGTGGAGTTGTCGAAGATGGGGTCGGGACCCTCGTAGTTGTCGGGAATCAGATTGGACAGTTCCTCGGCGGCGGCCAGGTGACCTGAAAAATTATATTGGATAAATTCTCTGATAAAATATTTACTCTTTTAATAAAATAAACTTGCTCCAAGATATATTTCAAATATAAATCACTCGCCTCAATTTATTACCCACAAATCTCCCCAGATAACATCTTTTTGACGCATAACTGATACTTTAAACTACCGAACATCTTCAAATGATTTACTTATTTGGCTTTCGTTGTAAATTCAAGAGCCTAGCATTCCTACATGCCCATTAAGCCAGCCCGGGGGGAGTGTCAGAATATCCAAGCAGCTGTATCTGAACGTCAATCTAAGCGTATTCAAGTGCATTCCTTTGGCCAAGGGCTCGTGGGCCAGACAGATAGATGGAAACAGGAAGCGTCAGCCAGGCAGGCGTTCAGACAGATAGATAGATATACCGACAGGCAGACAGACGGGCAGATGGACAGACAGACAGATGGATGGACAGACGGACAGACAGATGGATGGCCGTTTGAGCGGGTTGTGTGCTGGCCACGGGATTGGCTCAATCGCCTCAGCTGGCGGGGTGGCATCAGCATTCATTTGATTAACGAGTATTTGTGCTTAATTTATGCCCCAGCTTAGGAGGCATGCACCCCCAGCGGAGGACTGCCCATCCCCCCTTTTATGATCCATCACCGGGCGGGCCGAGAATAGTGATTTATGTGGGTGGTGCCGCTCCTTCTCACGATCCTGGGCCACCATCCAAATGGCGTTGTATTAGCCAACTAATGCGCTAATAATCCATGAGTGCCTAAACAAATACAAACACAAATACAGCTGGCAATGTGGATGGAGTGCGGCTGGTACTGCCATTGAAAGGGGCTCTGCATGTGGATATGGAAGTGGATAAACACATATTGATTTATAGGCCGGGATCCTTTGTGCCTGTTATGTGTGTGTATGAGTGTGTGTGTGGTTGGAGCAAATTTAGCTATCAAATGTCGAGCAATAAAATGACGTTAAACACTTAATTGAAACTGTTGCTCCAGTGCCGCTGGCTCTTGCGCTTTGGTTACGCGTTGGCCAGGCCAAACACTTCACTGGAAATTGCTTTTTATGCTGGCCACAAAAAATAAAAAAGAAATCTCCCCATGCTCTCGCACACCCACACACATACACACTTGCGCTGGCAAATAGCATGTAACAACATAAAAAATTTTTTAATAAAAGTTGCGTATTTACATACAAAGTGCGGGGTGGCAAGTTGGGCTGGGTTGGCTGGAACCACAGCAACCGCAGCTTCAGTGAGCATCCTCCTCTTAACCCAAGCCAGTCCGTGGCAAGCTGCAGTCCCCCAAGCGGGCCCTAAACTGAGCTCAGGTGCCATAAATTACAAATGAGCAATTGGCGCTGCTCCTGGTCCTGTTCCTGGCCGAGTTCCGAGTTTATACTCCTCACAGCACAGCCAGGAGGAGATGCGAAATAGATGGGAGCATAAACAATTTCGGACAGATGCCAGGGGGAATTTGCCAAATTGAGATCCTTTCAGAGATCAGTTATCCATTAGCAAGGCGCACACACATCTTAAGTATATTACTCTAATTCTGGGGTAACTCAGCTTAAAGGGGTAACTGTGTAATTTACTAAATGTTTAGAGTGTTTATTTGGTTAAGCTATGGAGACAACTTTATAATTAAAACCTCACTGGGAAACGGTATGCATAAGTTAGTTAGTTAGTTGTCTGGCTGGTTTTATGCTAAAAGTTTTAAATTAAGTTGGGGAAAATTCAATTGATTAGAGAATTTAAATAAATAAAAACGTGTTTTCCAATTTAGAAATTGCATTTGCAAGCTCAGGTGAACTAATGAAAACAGTTTTAAATAAATTCAGCCTTTAATATAAATAGAAAGCTTTAAGGACTAGGAATTATATGAATTTAAAGCTTACGACTATTCAAATTATGTGTCCCTAAATTGTGTTAATTTATTCTTTTCATATTCGAACGTTACTAAACTTTTACTTTACTTTACTTGACTACTCAATGAGTATATTATCTTCAAAATTATTTTTAAGTATTAACTTAAAAGTGTCTTAATCTCATCTAATTATGTTTTGAAATAACTTCCCTCATCTCTTACTTGTTCCCCCTTTTTCCAACTTTAGAAAGTTAAGTAATTGAAAGTAATTGAAAACAAGAAAGGGTTAGCGCTAAGCTCCTCTCATTTTTAAAACGCTTCCGTCCCAGCTTTAGAGCTTTTAATGTATATCCTTGGCCTGTCCCGTAGAGAGATCAGTGTGCCCGCATAATCCCCGCAATATCCCTCAATCTAATTGGAATTGGAATTGGTCGTTGCCTTCCCCAAATGCGATTTCCAATACCCTTTGTCATGTTTTATTCTCATTTATAATGCCATTTCTGATACGATTGCCCAGGCTTAACCCTTTGAGTGTCGCCTGATTAGATTTAAAGCCCGCTGGTACTCACCGAAGTATTGGCTGCTGTGCCGGCTCTGCTTGTCGACTGTAGCGGTTAATCCCATGATCACGAGCAGCGCCATAAAGTATTCCACCAACATTTCATGCGCAATTTGTGTGGCTCTCGAATTACATATAACTGCAGCCAGGACGAGAACGAGAACGAGACACGGAGAACGACAACAGAAAAGTAATTAAAATAAATGATGGCAATCGCGGGACTCAACTCAATTCAACTCGACTCGAAAGGCAACACACAAAAGATGGAGACGAAGACGAAGATGAAGATGAAGGACACTCCTGCCCAGCCCCACCCACTTTTGAGGCCACATTGTGCCGAAACAATAACTGAAAGGGATTAGGCTCAGGGCTCCGTCTTATCGGAGAGCCGGAAACCGCAGCACATTCATTTAAACTGATGACAAGACCGCAATGCGGTCGAGTTTTCAATCACCATGACGCCCACAGGACAACGGCGTGCTGGAGATTGAGATGTCCTTAGCCTTGGGCAGCCGTGGCAGGAGGCGGAGAAAGACAGGAGAAATCGAGCTTTTGGTAATTTCTTCATTACACACTAAGCTGTCCATTCAATTGCTTGGCCAGTGGTGGAGGAGGAGGAGCTGGGACGGTAGGAGGAGCAGAAGCTCAAGCTAGGGCAGTTGCCTCCGCCCGCAGGCAGCAATTTCGCTTTGGTCACGTTCCGATAATACACTTAATTATATTCGACAGGGGGGAGGGCAAGGGAGAACCGGAGGCGAAGGACACTACCTTTTCCTGGCAGCGAACTAGAGTCGGTGGCTGTGGTCGGAGTAAATGTAGCGCGAACTGCGTGCCGCCATCTCATGCGCAACGTAACGCATTCGAGCGCGTTGCGTTCCTGTCCCTTTAACGGAGCGGAAGGGAAGGGTTCGGGGTGGTATCGCTTACGTAACTGCCCTTACGTGATGCGACGTAAGGGAACAGTCATGGTCAACCCCGAGGAACCGCTCGCACGCGAAATCAGTCACTCCAATGACGCGATTCCAATTCCAATTCCGATTGAGATGCCAGATACGAAAGCCAGCCGAGCAGTCACCCGAGTCACAGTTCACGCGAAGTCACGGTTTCCTCAGTCACGAATCACGTCACGAATCACGTCACGTATCACGTTTCCCACTCGGTCACGTTTCCTCGCTTCCGGTTTTATCAGCGCTCGTCGCGTGTGTGTGGCTTGAGGCGCGGAAAACAACTGAACCAAGCTGCTCCTGCGAGTCCTCCGCAAATATGCAAATCTCCTCGGGAGCAGCAGCTGCGTCCTGCGCCTGCGCACCATCAACATGTTGCGGCAACATTTATTGGAGCCAAATTGAATCGTAGAGGCCGGAGGCGAAGTCCACACCCCAGCGAGCGGGTGGAGGGTTAAGGCCGCCTCCTGCGCTGTCCTGGGATCTCTTTAAAGTTCATCGGAGGTGCGTGGTTGGATGTGCTTATGAAATATTTACCAGGGTACGTTTGATTTGTGTCACGCCACCCAGTGAAGGAGCAACAATGAAATGGCAGCACAAGCAGAAGCAGCAGCAACAGAGACACAAGCAGCAGCAATAATAGCACCAAACAACATCAATAATAAAAGGCACAAAACTCATGCATGACAAGGCGTCTTTTTTAGCCAGGCTTTGGCAATCGCAAGTGGCATCAGGGGCACAGCGACAGACAGGGACACACACACGAGCGGCTCACACCCTAAGGGGGGGAAAGTGCCACGCATTGTGAGCCCATTGTGTCAAAGCGGAAACGGATATGAAGCGGCCATGGCAGCCGCTGCTGTTGCTCCGCCCGCTGTTGCTGTTGCTCCTCTCTGGCAGGCAGGCGACGGCGGCGGCGGCGACTTATCAAAATCGATGAGGCAACATATGGTCGATTTTAATTTTCTAACATATTTCTCCTGCTGGCACACAGCACAGACACCGACACACACAGAGACAGAGCCACCCAGAGCCATTGACACGACACAAGCCGCACGCACACTTGCCCGAGTGACATCCTCACCTCGGAAAATCCCTCCCCCGTCGATGGCTGCACTCTCCGCCGCTCCCCTCAAATCCGTTTAGCATATTTTCTTTGGAAATTGAATTTCCAAGTTATTATAAATATTTCTCCAATAAATGCAATTTGAGTGGAATTTTTTTTTTGTTGTACTCCTCGTCTCCGCTTTCGTCTTCGTCTTCGTCCTGGGCTTAGAGTCTCCGTCACCTACTCTCCGGCCGTAGGATGTACTGGCAAAGCAAATCAAATAGACAACAGGCAGGACAAAGGGCGGGTGCGCCTAAGTAAGCAGAGTAACAACGCCCACGAAGCTCATATTATTTTACACTAACAAGCCAAACATTCCTCAGAATCTAACAAGCGGCGACATTTTTGCAGGCCCTCATCAATCACTCTTAGCCCTAAGTGAATTCTGTCTTCGTCTGCTCGGCGGTAAGGTTGCAAAATTATGAAAAATGTCTTCGGGGAAGGACTCGCGCGCGCTAGCTGGAGATTGTTGCAGGAACGTGAAACACTTTAAAAGCAAAGTTACTTTTGATCTAACGCGAAAAGGATGCTTTGAAATGCTTAAATTCAATATTTCCGCAAAATCCCCTGTAAAGATCATTTCGCGCGTAACCTTTTGAGCGACGAGTCGAGCATCTTTTTTTGTAAGTTTCCCCCTTTTGCAACAGTGAACTCTGGTTACAAGAGAAATTAAGGCAAATAATCGGTTTTCTCTAGTAAATAATAATACCTTTTCAGAAGAATATGGCTTAATTAAACATAATTTATTCATTCCTAAGGAAAGGAAAACAAATAAGTGAAGAAACCCAATTTAAAAGAACTAATTAACAAAGAAAAGTCCCTCAAAGTTAGATTTAATATGGATCCCTATCTAAACCTATTAATAATTTGCATATTGAACCTTAAACTTTAAGTAAATTCATTTTATAGATGCTCCCCTGTATCTATTATGACTGAGGGGTTTCGCCGCTTTGCGTCTTCGATTTGGACATTGATTGCATACTGAATTGATGGAAATGCTGGCAGTCGCTGGTCTTACCTTGCCTCCGCCTTATCCCGACCACTTTGTGAAGCCCTTCCGCCGGGGAATAATGTACTCGGGGGGGTGGAGCTGGGGTGGCTTTTAGGAAGCAGCAGCGGGGATGAAGCAGGGACTGTCGTGTGTAAAATTGATAACTTTGTTTGTGTAAACAGCGACGCGACATATCGCCCCAATTCCCCAGCAGCCCCTGCTCCTGCACCTCGGCTTCCTCTACATCCCGCATCCTGTCCTGGAGCGCTCACCGACAAATTTTCCGACATGATGTATGTTTTCGGGGCGTGTGCGTGTTTATATCGCGTATACGCAGAACGTACTACGTACCGCTGACTACACACACATGGAGAGCGAGTCGCACAGACTCGAATTATCGGTGTCAATTTTTATGCTGCTACGTGTGCGAAAATTTAACAGAGCGCCAACTGATGAGTGAACCTGTAGACACATACCCACATCCATGGGGAGTGGGCAAAAACAAAACATAAAACGATGTCGCCCAATTTGGCATTACATGGCGATTGGCGACGACTCGATAACGAAATGGAAACCCAGCTCCGGCTGGATACAGATACAGCAGGAACAGAGGCAGAAACAGAAACAAAAACTGAGAAACTCGAGGAGGATAAAAAAAAGTCGTCGTCGGGCGAGAGCAAGGTGAAAGCCGGGCTAAATATGCCAAAAGTAGTTGCAGGAACAGGAAAGCCAGGACAATAAGAATCAGAATCACCAGCAGAATCAACAATGGCCCAGAGGAGGAGGAGCAGGACAAGCGTTAACAGGAGAGCAACAACGGGAGTAACAACAGGAGCACCAGCAGGCGGGACAGGCAGACGACGTCGGCGACGACGCTTAAGTTTTGCTCAACTGTTCATCAGAATTACAAATTGTATTCGATTTCCGGCATTTGTGACGCTTGAGTTAACAGCCGAAGTAAGCAGCCAAATGGGATGGGTTCCGGATCCGGATTGGACAGCCAGGACCACCCGGACAGCTGGGATGCTGGTGCGGAAAGGGGTGCGAACCAACCCCAGGCACGATTTAAATGCCATATAAAGTTTTATGCATATTGCGTACTTGTTGTCTGTTTTCTGTTGTCCCAACGATAGTTTATAGGTCGGGACAAGAGCGATGAGATGGAGACAATGCCCGACTGGGACAAGCCCCAAAACGCTCCATTTGAGGCCCGTTGGGTTGTCAAAACGTTTGATTCGATTAGACCGATTGATTGTATTAGCATAAAAAACGCATTGATTCGGCTTAGCCGAGCACTCAACGCTGGCACAGATTCCCATGGTTTGGGTTTGGGCTAGCGGAAGGGGACAATAACGAGGTGACTTTACCCTAGTTCTTTTCCTATCCAAGTCCCTGCGACAGGTTCTCAGTTTCAATTTTCTATTTTCCATTTACCATTTTCCATTCACCATTCTCCCCCATTTTCATTGGAAAACAAATCGCAATGCTCCAAAGTTTGCTCGATTCTTTGCAAATTTATTTGAGGCATCTCTCTCTCGTTGTTGTTCTCCGCTCGAAACTTGCGCGCCCGCCCGAAACTTTTCTATCTAGGATCTCTTTCAGCCGGAGACTTTCGGTTGATTTATAGGATTTTGGCGCGCTTTTGGTGAAAAGTAATATTTAAATAATATTTTCGCGGAGGGGAGCGGGTAGTAGACATAAGTCATGATAACGGAGCTCTTTCGATAGCTACCCATAGCCGGATCCGCACTGAGGTCATCCGCCAGGCGCCTACAATTCCGATTCCAATTTCGATTTCCCCCCGTTGCCATTGCACAAAGTTTAAGCCATCAAATAAACCCATGATTGACCAGCCATCGTGCGGCGATTCCCTTCGGCCATTGCGGGTTTAATTATGGCCACCATAATGCGCACAAATAGCAGGTTACATTCAATTTGACATGTAATTTTATCGCCTGAAACAAAAACTTTATGTGTGTGTCTCGCTGTCTGTGCCTGTAAATGATGCAGGAGACTGGGAGGGTGTGAAAGGGACTCGCGTCGGGCACAATTCAAATACATATATTTTATTATTTTATTATCTACTGTTTTATAACTTTTTGCCGGCAGCAGCTCCTAGCTCCTAAGCTGGCACTCAAACTTTCTGCACGTTTTCCGTATAAAAAGCACTGCTGTGTGGGCCAACCGGGGAGCTTCCGTCAGCAGATTTGTGTCGACTTTGGCTCCACGCCCCCCATTCCGTCCCGTTCCGATTTCAATGGCCATGGCCAGGCCAAAATCTATAGATCCTCCTCCGCTGCTACTGCTCCTGCCCCTGAAGACGCGGCACAAATGGCGCAATTGTGTGAAAGTTGAAAAACGTTTTTTGGCGAAATGTGCGGCACTAAACAATGCCATAAAGCGTCAAACTTGTCGATACTTTTTCGCTCTGGCTGCCATCATCCAATCTCGTACACATTGCTCTCTCTCGCATCGCCATGTACGAGTGTATCCGTATCTGAGCGAAAGTATCTCTGCCCTGGCAGTCAGCAGTCCTGGCTGTCAGCTTCAGTTGCTGTGTTTTTCTTGTTATTCAGCTACCACTTTGATTATAACAATGGCAATGGCAGCAGGGACAGCAGCAGCAGCAAGAGCAGCAAAGCAGGATCAGGACAATAAGGATGGGGAGGCAGACAATCGCTTACAATCTTGGCAGACAAAAGTTTTCAATTTGTAACTATTTGTTGTTCTGGGTTATGTAAATTGGCTCATGTCGGTCTCGCTTGGCAACTTGAGGAGCTGAGGAGGAGCATTGCATTCATTCCGATTCCGATTCCGATCCCAAATTCTAATTCGACCCAAACCCCTGACGGCTATCTCCTTTACACTTCATTTGCAGTGGCAGTTGTGGGAATGTTTGGAGAGTCGCCTCCTTCCAAATGCCTCTCCCGAAACTGGTAATAAATGGCCATTAATGTGCAGCTCAAAGGGGCTGGGCAGAGATGCAGCGTTGGCAAAAAGAGCTGACTAATTTCGAGCGCTCGCAAATTATGAAAAGTGTTTGGGCCATCAAAATACGAATGCAACTTTGGCCATTAATCATTTATGGGCGTTCGTTTTTCAGCCCATGCAACTTTTGCAACTTTCAGCACCGCTATCAGAGCCCCCCTCTCACCCAGAGCCACTGCATAATGGTGACACTAGGTAACAGGTAAAGTCTCTTTTTGGGATTTATATGTTGGATTTCCTTGAATTTAGAAAGACAAAGATAATTAAAAAAGTATTCCATATCTTATATTACATTTTTCCCATTTTATTCTGTTTTATAATATTTATTATTTATTTTATTTATTTATTGTAGTTAAAAGACCGATTTAAATTATTAAATGTACAACTTGTGGCGATCTACCTTCGCCAACTGGAAACACTGTTGACACATTTTTATTTAAAATGCCGATTGGTCACACTAACTTAACGAAAGCGGTGCTAGATGAAAATACAAAAATACACATTTGATTTCTGCAAACATATTAAGTTTGAATATTAAGTTTCATTATTAATAAATGTTAGTTTATATGTATATATTCACATTATATTTCCTCTTAAAATCTAGAAAGCACTATAATTCCCAGTTCCCTGTTTCCTAGTGTAATCTCTGAGCTGACGCAGCACTCCTCGATGGCCTTGCAAGTTGCAACTGCAACAACATTGGCAGCAGCAACCTCTGTAGCCATTCTACAACTGTGTGCCCCCGGCGGCCTTTCAATGGGCAATTTAACCAGACCCCCGACAAACAGAGATATCCAATTGTTGATGCCAGTCCTTTGTCCCTTTGCCCTCGGCCTCCTCCGCTCCCCCTTCTTGCTCGCCACGTTGTATAGCAACTATCCTGATGGGCTTCTCTCAATATTTTCCTGCTTAATAAATATGCTCTAACGATAAGGGAGCCGGAGCAAGAGCACCATAAAAGCACGACGGGAGGAGCGGCGGCAAGTGGCAGAAGAAAGCACAAACATGTAATAAAATCCTTCAATAATTTAATTTAATTTTTTATAGCCGCTTCAAAATGCGAACGGCGCTGTGTGCCGAGGATGCGGATGAAGACGTCGATGGGCACGCAATGAAAGGGAATTCCGAATGCGCTACAATTCAGCCGGAAAAGGGATTAACATTAACCCTGACCTCGGGAGGGAGGCTGCAACTGCAGCCGGAGCTGGATACGGATGCAGGCTCTGGGGATTCAAGGATTCCCTTTGAGGCGTGGATAAGGCAGTTAAGCTGTGCCAGAAGAAATCAAAAGGTTAAGCCAGTGATGAGCGTAAGATCTGGGATTAAGATGAAGCTGAAAGCTACAGGTTACAGAGGATTTCTTAGGGATATTTCTTTCAAATATATGATCTTGTAATTTATTTTAATTAATTTAGTACTTGAAGCAATGAAGCTACTATTAAACTGGGATTTACTTACTAGTAAAAGTCAAGTCACTTGCTATACATTGAGAATGTAAAGCTTTTTGTTGCATTTATGTTTCTGCTTTAAAATTGAATTACTGTATAGAATAGAAATATCAAATGCTTTGATTAGTATTATTATTGCTTTCCTATTAGTGAAATGTGTTTTTCTTTATTGTAGCTGGAAGCCAGATGCATAGCACTTAAGGAATTTATTTGATATTTTTGTACACAGTAAACATTAAGCACCCATTTGGTAAATTAAATTTATTTCTGTTATATTAATTTTTATATAATTATATATTTTATTTATTATTGAAGACTGTAAGCTCCTCTGAAACATGCAATTGAAGGGAAATCTTTCGACTAAACGTCAGGGCATTCCCATGTTGATCTCACTCAGCCGGAAGAGACCTGTCCCAGTCTAGTCCTGAGTACCTCTTGTCCCAGCAGCTGAAATGCTAACAGCGTACCAATCTAATGACGCTCGACTTTCGGCAACTGGCCGATTGGAGGACCAGGCAAAAACTTTGGCAACAACAAGCCGGAGGAATCGGGAGCGGGAGCGAGAGCGTCGACAGCGGCAGCAACAAAGTAAACATATGTCAATTTTCCACTCGAATTGCGATGCAAAGCTGAAGTGAAAAACGTAGCTGGGAAAACGGAAAATAAAAATAGAAAGCGTACCACACACAAAGGGAGCGGAGCTGCTGGAAACAGAGACAGGGACGCGGGACGCAGGACGAGAATCAGAAACGGAGACCGACCAGAAACCAAGAACCCAAGAATGTAAACGTTGACAATTTTCGCATTTCTATATAATATATATAATGTGTATGTTTTTGGCTAGTGGTCATATATATACATACGTACACCTTCTATATAGTATAGACGACGGACATGTATGAATGAAAGGCAGTACTTTCATTTTGGCTGCCAACAAACAAAATATAAAAAGTCCACTTTATTGCTTGGAATTTCGGTTGATTTTGCCGGCACCATTTATATTTTTCGTCCTCGTCGTCGCCGTCGTCGTCGTCGTCTCTCATCTTTTCCAATTTTCCTTGCTTTATTTGTGTTTTATTTGATTTTTTCTATAATTCTGCAGCGCCAATCGAGAACGAACGCTTTTAAGAAGTTTGTCCGTGAGCCGAACACGAACGTTACGTTGTTGATAAATATTGGTTGTGCCCAAGACCCACTTCCTCATGTTCGACCTTCTCCGCTGGCTGGACAACTCAACTCGACTCAAAGGACAAACATCAGAGGGGCTTCAAGCTGGGTCTGGGTCTCGGGTCGATTCGGGCCCCGGACTCACTCGTATGCAGAGACGTCAGAGAAGGATGTCAAAATGGCAAATTGCTGGGAAACATGTAATTTTCATGGTTAGTTACATTTTTATTGTGACATTAAGTGGTCGGAACCAGGGCCCGTGCCGTACCCAAGTTCGTGTTGTTCTCAGCCATTTTCGGGGGAAGGCCTATGAATTGATTGAAATGCCATTTCAGAGACCAGATGAAAGGTCATTCGGGTAATATCTCACAATGTGTGCCTGAGCGGGGGGTTAAGCTGAAATGGGATTTTGGTGTGGCGTGGAGTGAAGTGGAATGGCTGTGCAAATGCGTTAACGGAGCTCTGCAGATTGGCTCGGAAACTTCTCGCCTGACTGGGCCACTTAACTCCCTTCTCTCCGTTTTTGGCATTTCCCAAACATATAGCCCGAATTTTCCGACATTCCCACGCCTGCAGCCTGCAACTTCAATCCATTCGTCAGGGCCGCAGCAACTCGCGGCGGAAACGGAGCCGCAGTTCGAGTTTGTTTTGCCATTCGGCGTAGTCATGGCTCCGCCCCCGGCATCCGTATCCGCACCCGTATCCGTATCCGAATCCGACTCCGGTACGGCACGGGGTCACGTCATGTGTTGTTTTGTCTGTCTCCGTCTCTGGATTAGATCAACATTTGCGCTAAGCCAGGAGTAGGAGCTGGAGCTGGGGTTGGAGTTGGAGTCGGAGCGGGGCCGTGACCTCAGAGCGCGGGGGCAACACGCGGCTGGCAACGTCAAACAATAAATCGCAACTCGTTGTGCTTGCCAGCATAATAAGTGCCTACTTTTACGTAATCCAAAAGCGCTCCTTTGCCTCCTTTGCCTACTAACCTCATGCTAACCAGCTCCTCAGGGGCTAACGGAGATAAGGTTTGCCAAGAAGGGGTTTGGATATACAAAACGGTGTAATTATGGTTATCCTTGGTAGTCCGGAGATTAGCGTTTAGCCAAAGTGTAAGCCTTTGAAGAAACAGAAGATCTAAGTAATAACATTTTTAATGAATTAAATTCTAGTCTTAAATATATTTAAAAATATTCTTATTAGGGTAAACAAAGATGTTATTTCCAGAGTAAGAGTATCTTATTATCATTTCATGCTTTATTCACGAATTCCCAGCAAATCAATTTTCGACAATTGCAATTCAAATAGATTCAGTTCGTAGAGTGATTTGGTTATAAGATTCTATGCTAAACTCTGATCACCAGAGGACCCCCTCCAGGGCCGCCACTGTTCCACCCCCTTCTCGTCATTTGCGCTGATGAAGGCCACAGGCGTAGACACTAGAAAACAGACAGCATCAGGTTGGGATTACCTCTCGAGCTGGAGCAGAAGGGTGGAGCGTGGAGCGTAGGGATGTGGGGGTGGTTGCGGCTGGCTCTTTTGCATTTTATTGTCGTCACTGCTCTCCCGCTCATTGCCGTTGCTGTAGCTGTTGTTGTGGCCGTTGTTGTTTCGGTATTGTTGTTGCGCCATTGTTGTTTATGTGCGGGTATCAAAACGCTATTAGGCCATGACTACGACGGCACGCATACCTCGATATCTACTTGAGCTCATGCACACTTATCTGCGGCGCGGAGGCTGGCTCCTGAGTGGGGAATGCCCGAATGGGAATTACCCTCGCCGCCGGAAGGGGGTCGTTATACACTTTCCTCTCTAATAAAAGCGAGCGGGAAGGCTATGTGTGTGTGTGTGTAAAAAGGATTGCATTCTTTCTGGCAGCTCTTTATTTTCGCTGCCAGTTTGAAACTGAGAACTCTTTAGGGAGCAACATTTCCGATCGAGTTGAAAACTTCAAGGGGGAAATGCAAATTGGGGAAACCAAGACTTGCTCCTTAACTTAAAGTTTGGTAGGAAATTATGGTAAAGCTATAAAATTATCCAAGTGATCTTTATACACTCCTTAAGCGAAAATCCAACTATAATAACCCTAAAGAGCGCTTGAGATATATAAATAGATTCAAAGATAAGAATAACCTCTCGTTACCCTGGCTACCATGGATCTATCTCAAATTTCGCTTTTCCAATTCCTTTTTCAACCCCTTTTGGACAACTGGAGACGGACTCATTAAGAGAAGACAAACTTGGGATCTTTGCATATTTGCTCAAGTGCAAGAACTAATCCCTTGATACCCTGCGGCTGCAGAGCATTCAAAGTGTTTTATCCCGCCCAACGGCCACCGCCCACCAGCATCCATGCCTCCTTGTCCCTGTCTAAATATATACATACAGGGAGAAAAATTTATACTTTATAGACTTAAAAGTAATTAATAAATAAATATTTTGAGTAATTAAAATATGTAAAATAGTCATTCAAAATAAGTTTTATACAACTTAAACAGAAAATGTTTAATATTGTTTACTTCTTGCAAATTAAATTGAATTAAATTACCTAAGATTGTTTATAAAATCTAAATAAATACATATTTATTTTATTTTTTATTACTTTACAACTTATTTTCTCAGTGTATCTATATGTTTTTGTGTTTATCTAGCTGCGTTGTAGTTGGAAATAAACGGCAAGTTTTGTCTCTGGCGCTTGTTAACGCCCCCGTTTCGGTGGCTTTGAAAAGCTTTTGGCATCGCTGCCGCATTGCCGTAGTCGAAGCCATAGTCAAAGCCGAAGCTGTTGCCGTTGTTATTGGCCAGAAATTAAAGACTTTTGTCGCCGCCGTCTACGGGAGTGAGAGTGGGTCGTCACCGTGAGGCGAAACCAGGGAGGGAACCCGGGGAACTCTCACGTACCCGGGCAACAAATGGGCTCTGCAAATAAGCAAACAAGACGGAGGCGTTGGCCCTGAGCTGGGTAAGATTCGGGGCACAATATGGGCTGTCAGAGGTGGGGAAGGGGCTGGGGCTGGGGGCCTAAGCCTGGACAGCCTGCAAATTATTTTAAACAAACTTCATTCTTGAGTTTATACAACTCGTTGCGAATGAGGTGGTGATGGGGCCGGGGGTGTAAGTCTCAGTCTTGCCTTGTTTTTCAATCATTATTCAGGCAAGGCTTTGCAGGCTTTCCTCCGAAAAACATTGTATACGACTTGCCCTGGTGTGTGAGTGTAGGTACGAGAGTGTGTGTGTGTGAAAAGGGATGGTGCCGGCAGGGTATCGTGTTTTGCACGCTTTTAATTAAAATTGGGGCTACGATTTTTCACTTGTGCTCGGCTTAGAGCCGTGATTTATGAAACTTGCTTGCATGTTATAGTTTTATACAAAAGTAAATGCTAAGTAAATGCCACAAAAGGCCCACGGACCCTGGAGCCCTGGATCCCTGGATCGCCTGCATCTCCCGCATCTCCTGCAGCCTTAATTGAAAACTAGTTCAAAGGTCAGTTGAATGTGGCTGCTGCTGTGAGCACGGACGAAGCAAGGCGGAAGAGTTTAGCAGAGCCTGCTGGGCAAATACCAGGCCATAAATGCCTGAAATATGAAGACACCGGGCAAATACGCAGGCACATCCTTCGCAGGAGGAGGGAGGCCTTATCGGGACGGCTGGCGTCCCATCTGGCCAGTTCTCCATCATGCGATTAACAAAGTGCCAGGCACTAAGTGCGCACTACCAGCCAGCACCAGCGACAGCGGCACCAGCAGCCCCGCCACCGAACTAAGCACAATTAATAGCCCGGGGAGTCATAACAATGCACGCAGGAGCATGTGGCTCCATCACCGCCACCCACTCGGCTTTGATTGCCGAACACATCATATCGGGCGGAGAATTTATTTGTATGCGAGGACATATATAAGTATAATGAGATTATGTCGTGAAGGAGATTTCGTTTCATTAGCAGGGAGGCAGTTAATGGCAGTTGGCACGCCCACTCGCAAGCGGCGGCTCACCGCAAAGTATTCGCATTCGCATTTGCTTGTGGCCACACGGCGTATGAGTGATGCCAGTAGTGAGAAAAAAGTCTCTCCTCGGTCTCAGGATGTCCCTGCTTCCTGCACGTCATGTTCGGTTATTTTGACTTAATTTCGATGGCCCATTTCGGGGCACCTTGCTCCTGTCACTGCCTCCTTTGTGCAGGCCAGAAAATTGGCTCGTCCGGATCCTGTCTGCTCTCCATTTCCCATTTAACAATAACAGTTAGCCAATTACAAAGCCAGCGCCCGAGTGAGTCCGCAAAGCTACTGGCTTTTAAAGGCACCCCTTGCGATACACAGCCCCCCCTGTTCTGTTCAATTAGAGCTCGTTAGGGCTTCGAAGCCATAAAAGCCAGTACAATTGGCCATGGTCTACGGGCTTGCTCCTGGCTCCTGGCTCCTCGCCTCGGATTGCATTTAGGCACATGTCCATAAAAATTAAACGCTGCCGTTGCAGCTAATGAAGTCTCGCCCTTCCTTCCCTCGGTTCGATGCCATACGATCCTATCCCGGCTGGTCATCAACGTCGAGAACGTGACAGGGTTTGGGCAATTGGCTATCCACTGTCATTTCAAGTGTGCATGTGTCGGCGGCGATTATCCCACCATTATGTTGGATGCCTTATGGGTTTGCTGCTCCTCCAACGACAACGACGACCTCACACTAAACAAAATCGTTAAAATACAGACTGGTTTCCAAGAAGACCTTACGCCTGAATTTATGCAGAATTTAATGTCGTATTTGCACTTCTTGGAAGCAGTTTGTGAATAAAATTCAAAGAATTTATGTGCTCAACAAGCCTGGTTTAAATTTCATTTAATTAGTCAGGTTTATGATCTCATTGTGTTTTGTTTTTTTAGCTGGCAACAAAGAAATGTTTACTTTTTAATATTTAATCTTTATTAATAAAGGTTTATGGTTTGTTTTTTATTGTTTTAATATATACATACTCCGACCATAAATTTGTAATTATGTTTAACCATTTCCATTTACCTCCTAAGGTGACACACTTATTTTTCCCACAGTGCACAGACATGCCACATGCTGTGCCAGTTAACCGGAGCGTTTGGGCGGCATCTTGCGTGGCCGGGCATCTATTTTACATTTCCACATCATTTGTTCTGGCCATGAATTGAATGTATTATAAAGCCCCCGCAACCCGCTGCCAGAATCGAGCATCCCATCCCGACCGACCCTCGCCACGGCCACATGTGTAAGCGATGTAGCGCATAATGATAACGTGTCCCAATCCCAATCCCCAACCTGAACCTAAAGCCCCGGCTAAGCCCTAAGCGGAGTCCCTGCTAACCGACTTTTTATTGGCATATGATTATGGCAGCCCATTCTTTATGCGGATGCCGGATGCGGTGCGGATCCCGGATGCGGAGAGTGCAGGCCAGCTAGATGCACATAAAAGATACCCACTCGGCTGGGACTGGAACGGCGGTGGCATTAAATAAATTGAAATATTTACAAGCGAGCGTAAATGTTTTCACAATGTTATATAATATGTCATTTGAATACTCGGCGGCGGTAACAAAGGAGCTCGGGAAATACATAAAGCCCATGGCCCATCCATCTGCACGTGAAAGCATCAATTTGCCCAACAATAACTCGGGCTCTCAGGGTCCTGCGGCTCTCCGGCTCTACAGCCTCTGGATAGCGATTTCTCCTTGTTATCGCCGCACTTAATCAAAGCCAGCAATGGAACTTGACCCGCTTTGGGTCTGAGTTGGAGAGTCCTCGGCGCTGGCTGTCCGATTGCATGAGGAATGGTTTTGGGGGCTCATATCCGTCCCGTAGCTGTCTCAATATCTGGCCTAGTTAATGTCAGCGTCTTGTCGGTGGTCCTGGCTCCACCTGCCAGTGTTCCACCTCCGCCTCCGCCTCCGGTGGCAATTTATGGCTTCTCACTGGGCTTAACTTGACAGTTTACCTGGCTTGACAGTCGCCTTGTGAGCCGAGCCTGTGAGCAGGTGGCAGTGGGTGCGTACGTATTTCGTATCCCTTCACTATTTGCGGTGGCTGGGATGGCTCATGCAAAATTCCAGGGCACACAACTCAGGCTCCCTTTGTCATGGCTCAGTCCTGGCTCTGTCTTCGCCTCCTTGTCCTTCTCCGAGTGTGTGTGCCTTGGTACTTAGGGCAACTTTCGGCGGCCTACAGCCAGAGCCAACTTTGAACTTCGACGTTGTCTTCGCTGTCGCTGCTGCCTCTGCTGCTGCTGTTTACATTGTTTCAAAAGCTAAATGTCATTATAGCCAGAACCCTTGCCCGAATCCGTACACTTTGCAGCGCCCCCCCCGCTCCCTTTGATGCAAAGCGGAGCGCTGTTTGCGCTTGTGCATGTCGCTGTGTGTTGAGTACACATCTATGCTATCCGCTATCTGCTATCTGCTGGCATCTCCCAGTGTAACAGTGCGTATGCGTGATGCGCATAAAATGCCAAGCGAAAATAAAAGCTTATCCAACTCACACACACACACAGTCACGCGAAGCGGGACATGTATGTATACAATTCATTTGTGTACCCAAGCCACTACCACTGCCACTCTCTCCCTCTTGATGTTTGCCGCCTGATTTCTGTTTGTCCTTCAGAGCGATGGCCCGTCCCGGCGCCCTTACCGCTCCCGCTCCCGTTTCCCATCGCTCAGCTACCCCTTTCTGCATCCGCAGGGGCGCGCATCCTCAACGTCCACTGTGCTCCATGGAGGCGTTGTCACTTTATCTTAATGTGTTGCCACCTACGACTTGGCAGCAGTTGCTGTCTCTCCTCCACAGCGGAAATAAACCCACTACTTTTAGGCTTATAATCCTGAATAAAATCTTTAAAGGTAGCTGAAATTAAATTATTTCTGAATAAATCAAGTTCGTGTAAAGTTGGTAGTTTGTGCTTAGGAAACTTGTCAAGAAAGTAATATTTAAAGTGAAAAAAAAGAGCAAACTATTGAGAAGTTTTAGCAAGAGTTTTTCCTTCACAAACTATAGTTCGAAAGAGCACTTTGAATAAATTTTATTACCTTTATAAGGAAGCATACTTTTGGGAGCAAGAGTATATAGGATTTCACTTTCTTTTCTGCCTATTTCTCCCAGTGTAAATGCCTCTGTGCGAGTGTGGCAGCTGAATGTGTCCCTGCGGTAGCATAATATCATCATTTATTGATCCGATTTATGTGACAGGCAGAACTATCCTCGCCTTTACTTTATCAGCGCTGCTGATGGCGGAGTTTAAGGCTATACACGTATATATATATATATTCTGTATAATATATATAAAAAGGACCTCGCGTGAGTTTAAAATTGGAAATTAGCTGTTGGCTTTAAAGGCCCGCCGCCGCCAGTCGATTAATCATCGGAGCTGTCCTCATCCTCATTCTCATTCAATCACATGCATAATTTATATGTTAATAAATATCTATTTTGCTTTTGCTTTTGTGGTTTTTGCCAGCGAATAAATTACAACTGTGCGCAAGAGTCAGAGTCAGGAACCGAATCAATCCCGTCCCTGGCTCCGCATCCTCACTGAACCTTTCTGAGCTTCTGAATGAACTTTAATTTACTGACTTTGGGCAATCAGCTGCCAGTCGCCGGCTCAACTGAGCGGACTGCGAAAGCAAATCTGCCAAAGGCAGCGCAACACGAACATGGCTGCCCCGATGCGGACACGGATGCCAGTGCGGATGCGGACAGCCAGTCGATGGCTGTATGTACGGGCACTACGTGAACCGGACACGCTCATAAATCAATGCTGAAATCAAATAGTAGTTCCAGCGAGCCGGAGCCGGAACGGAAGCCGTGGAAATGGTCAGCCAAGGGCCAGGACTCCGCTCTTGCACATAGAGGCTACCCATGCTCGTACGAGTCAGTGTCCGGAGTCCGGCGTCCCCATTCCCCCAGAGGCCTTTGACAAGGGGCCCCGAAGTAATGGCAGCTGGCAAAGCGTGAGAATTAAAATTAAGTTTGCAGCCCCACTTTTTGGCCAGAAACCTATCCATAACCAGGAGCAGCAATCCAACCTCACTTCGGGGCAATGGCAGACCCGAAAAAAAGCGAGATTCCAATTCAATTGCCATAGAGAGGAGCTGGGGGCCAAAGCAGATATTGGAGATCAATTTAAGTGCCCCAAAAGTTCCATTAATTGCTTGGGATTGAGGGAAAAATAATGATAAAGTAATCGGCAAATTAATGTAATTACCAGAAACTTTAGGGGCACCAGGGAGCAGGTCCCTGCTTTGCATGCTGGAACCGTTTAACACTACTTGTGTGTGTTTTTGGTTTCGCCATGTCTGGCCCTCGTCTTGGACCCTTGTCAAACGAGATGCTCTCGTAACTTGACACCTCCTCGATTTCGCCCTAAAAATCTCCGTTCACGACTTTCAAGTCACAGCTCAGCCGAACACTTTATGCTCCATTTGCAGCGACATCTTCTGAGCTGTGAAATTTATGACTCGCAGACAGGGCAGCGAGGGCAGATATTGAAGTCAGGCAGGCCGCAAAACTGGCAATTAAGTAATCAGGTTGTTGGCTTACCAATTTTGCATGAAATCAGCCACCTTATCAGCTCATTTTTCTGCCCGTCTGCTCTGGGATTTTGGGTTCATCTCGGTCGTCTGTGTCGTGGATAAGTCGTGGTACCCCCTTTTTTTTCGGGGACTGGAATTCTTCAAGTTGGCTGGGCGATGTCGTCAATTTCTATTTTCACTGGGGGTTAAGTGCCTCGCGCAAAAGTTTTTAAGGGCCTATTCAATTTCTACGCTTGATTAAATAATGTGCCACGTTGTTCTGGCATCTGAGGCGGATTCTGTGGCACAGCAGCAGACGCTTTTAGCATTTCCATACACACACACACCACGGCTCAGATTATGTTTATTTTGGGTGTCCTTGCCAAGGGTGAGAATGAGAGTGGCAGTGGGAGTGTTCGATGAGCCATGCGGCGAAAAACTTCAAAAAGCGAGCAGAGGCGAGAAGAATAAGAACGGCGAGCGACACCGGCAGAGACAGCAGCCGGAGCAGGAGCAGGAGAGCTGATGAAGAGCCAAGCCAAGTCCTTGGCCCGCCACGTAAATGCCGCAATTTCCTCGCCTCCTTGCCTCGCCTGCCACTCGCATCCATCTATAGGTGCTCGTATATTCCGCATACTCGCATATGCCATACACGATATGGCAGCAGCATTTACATATTTTTCCTAGCAAACCAACCCATTTGAATGGCGCACACATGTGCATTGAGGTGTGTGTTAGCCACACACTGTGTGTGTGTGATTGTGTATGTGAGCCACTGTTCATTATTTTAATTTTCTATCGCACAGATAATTGAAAGTGCCGGCAACATGTGGCCAAGTTTCTTCCTCAACATGTTGCCAGCTCTCAGACCTCAGACTCTCTCTGGCTCAGCGCTCTCTTAGCCTCTGGCCAGCTCTCTTCGGCCGGATCTCTCTCGCTCTTGGCCCAGTCACTGGGTTAACACGGAACTCTGTCACCGAGTCACCGAGTCAGTGGGTCACCTCGTGTGCTGCCCAAAATCGGGCAAAGATGTTGTCTGTGCACCACCAAGGAGGTTGGCTTAGGCCGGCTCATTGAAACTTTGTAGGCATAGAAAATATGGCGAGTTAATTAGCTCGAGCCACGTAAATTGCTTACAAATTGCCAAGATGATACACGAGAACAAAAGGCATAAAGCGGTTCAGCGTCGTCTGCCTGCCTGACTGCTCCTGCTGCCGTTGCCTTGACTCGCGCTAAATGCGTCGTCTGCATAATTGGCTAATGCCAAAGCACACACACACATGGTACATGTTTACCAGTACACGGAAAGAAAAGGGTTGGTCCGAAATTAATTACGGCTAAAACCCAATAAGGGTAATCGGATTCCCGCCGCAGCTTAACCACGGCAAAGGTGCGAAGAGCCGCGGTCGCCAATCATTGGCAACCGTATGAAATTGCAAATTCTAATTTTGTTGAGAGTTGATTTAATTACGTTCCAAAATATAATCAATACATGGAGGGTTCATTTTTTGTAATCATGGCTGAAAATTCCAATCAAATTTGAAGTAAAAAAACCTTGAAAAAAAAAAAAACACAATGAATAAACAATATTTTCAGTCCCTTATACTTTTCGACTTTAACGTTGTGAAGGAAAGTTTTGTTCTTTATTTATTTATATTCAGTTCGGCTGCCAAATTAAGGAAAGTTAGTAAAATAAATTATTTAGGTTTAATAAATAAAAAAAGGGACTTAATTATTTTCAATTAAATATATTACATATTTATTCTATTCATAAACATCTTACAAGTAAAAATAACTGATTATCAGAGCCCTAAAAGCGCATTAAGTTATTTAATTTATTTTTTCTTTAAAAAACTAACTTAGTTTATAAAATATTTCTCCAAGTACCCAAGTACTAGGGATGAGTAATTAATGTTACATTTGTAAGAACTCTCCGTTTATTGTGTTCTGTCTGCTGTTGATAATCAAAAGTCACGTACGCTAGACTTGATTTTCGTACGGTGCATAGTTGCCATGCCGAGGCTCGTGTTTGTCTATGGCTAATTTTTGTTACAGTTCACAGTTGACAGGCTCCAGTTGTCGGCTAAAACGCTGGCTCTGGCTCTGGCTCGGGCTTTGGCTTTGGCCGAGCGAAAACAATAACAATAACAAGAGTCGGAGGAGCAGCAGCAGCAGCAGCGGCGTAGCAGCGGCAGAGACTGAAGGGGATGCCCAAACAAAGCGCATGTAAATCACGCATACGCAACGTTTAACCTGCACCGAATGGCAACATCAACAATGGCATGTGAGGGGCGTGGCAAGGGGCAAAAGGGGGGAAACGGGGGCATAGGCAGTCTGAGTCTGAAGTAGAGCATTTGACGCATAATTCCCAAGCACATCCGTGGCGAGCGAACGAGAGGACCAGGTGACGAGATGAGATGCCTCGAGATGAGTTAAGTCAATTGGGCTCTGAAGAACAAAAGCCAGCCAGGGCTGGAAAGCCACAGCAAACAATGAAGCAGGAAGGGTTCCAGAGTGGTTGAATGGGAGTGGCTTTCCTTGGGCCAAAGCTGACGGTCGATCAGTGAGTTGGAAGGAAACTAAAGTCAAAAGCGTTCACTGAGGCAGTCAGGCATAAGAGAAGATTTCTTTATCAGAATTCTGTAGTTTAATTATGATTTTGGTTTAAATATATTTACTCAAAATACTATTAAAAGCAGCTTAATAATAAACAAGACAAGAGGATTCCATTTTATTGTTTGCTCCCCGGGGAATTCCTTTAAGAGAAGGGCATGCGATTTCTGGCAAAGCCATCCCTGAGCCCGTTGCTCCTTTCATTGTGCGGGGGATTGCACTTTCGCCTGCCTTGGCCCATACAAATTTCATACATTTCTTTTGAGATTGCTCCTGTCGCCCCCATTAACCGCCAAGTGCGCGCAATTACAAGGAGGTCCTGGCAGGCTATAAGGGTCCTTGCTGCTCGGCTGCGACGGGGTGGTGGTCTGAGTGGGGCTGGGTGGCATGTTATCCCCCGCAAGCGCGTCGCTTTACAGCTGATTTGCATTTTCGGGTGCGCTGCAGGGGACGTGGAACGGGGCGGAGGACGACGACGACAAAGGAGCACCAGGATGAACAGAAGCTCGAGCAGCTTTTCCTCTTCACGTGCGAACAGTGGGGCACTTGTGGCATCCGCCTGGGATTCGGCAGGACGAAGGAAGGACCTCCCGCCGGAGGCTGTCACATTTCCTTTATGCCTCAGCCGTCTGCTGAGTGTTTCGCTTAATGCAGGTAAACGAGTTTTTTATGTTGCCTTCTCGCGGGGGCGTGGCCCGCTGCCCATCCGCCGCCCATACGCCCGCTTAATGAGACATTTTTCCAGGCCACCAAGTGCAGTTTATTGTATTGCCATTGAGGACGAGGACGAGGACCTTCAATTGTCCAGCGCCGGGCAATAAATCAGGCTGTGGCGGTATTAAAATTAACCAGCTAGCAGGCCAATAAACATTATCTGCAGTCGGAAGCCAGTATGCTGGCGGCGATGCCGGAGTGCCGGGTTACTTGCCATGCTCGGATGCTGGCCAAGACGCCAATGACAGGCAAGTGATGGATTGAGCACACGCTCTGTCCCTCCTCGGAGAGCGGGTAAGCTGTGGAGCAGCCAAAGACTGATGTTGATGCTGAGGATGAGACTGAAGCTGGAGCTGATGCTGCTGCTGATGCTGCTCCTGATGCTGATGGCGATGCTGATGGTCATGTGTGGACGGCAGCCTTACACACCTTCACGGCAGCGCCTTGTGTTGTTTTTGCCAAGCCTTTTGATGCAGCTACCATAACTCATCGTCCCGAAAAACACTCGAGTCCCGGGGGCCAGGCCAGAGCGATAAAAACTATCATTTGCCAAAAGGTGAAGTGAGATAGACACCGACCGGGACCGGGACAAGCAGGGATGCGGATGGGCTTGTCAGCACTGAGCTGTGAGATGAGAAGCAAAGCTAAAGATGGGATAGAATGGGATAGGGAGTAAGGATGAGAATGAGGATACGGCCTCTGCCAAATGCCATTTCACACGTTTTTATCGCGCTGCGACCTGAGACCATTTGTTTGCTGTTCGGAGGCGCCTGATGGCTAGAGATGACTAGATGACTTGCTAACTGCGAGAGGACCTCAAGGACCCTTCGACCCGCTGCACGATGACGCCATCGATGCCCCACCCGACCGCCTCACGCCCCACGCCACTCGTCACTCGTCTGTCAACTCTATTTGAATACGCTCCTTCTCGGCGAGCAGTCCTTTGCATATGTTTTTGCCCATTTGTTTATTGTTTACCCCGCGGGTTGAGGCGGGTTAGAGACTGGTGGCTGGGGGACCCCTGGGATGCCGGGATGCCGACGCTGTGGCGCAAATTATTCATGAAGCGAATGAGCTCAACAAATCTGGCCCCGCCCTCGAGTGGCAGTCGGCATCCCGCATCCCGCAGCCAAGTGGCCTAATACATATTTTTCGGGGCCCAGTCAAAGTGGCGTAGTGGCCCTCCCCCTCCAGACCTCGTTTTCGGGGCATATATTTTACATATTTCTGGTGCTCGTTGTCTGCGGCCTCTGATCCGGTTAAATCGTATTAACTTTTACCGCCAAAGCTCCAATTGCCTGTCTGGCAGCAAGGCAGCCCCACCCCGTCGGGACTCGACAATGTCGCCATCCAACTAAGTATATTAAAAATATATTGAGCCGCTTACTCGTACAATGCCAGCACTAAGCCGGAGTCTATTCCAATTTCAGCTTGGCAGGCAGTCAAAAAAAGCGGCAAATGGCTGTGTGGCGAATGCATTCACATGTGGCATGCAACATTGGCAACGCTTGCGCCCCATTTCATTTAACCAGCTCTACGCTCAGCAAAATATTAGTACTCCGGTCTGGCAATGAAATAATCTGGGCGGAAGAATAATGGAATATTGAAATAATCTCGGAGAATAATAATGGAAATTTGGGAGAAGAAAATCAATTTTGGACTTTGTAATTGTTGACATGACTTCCTTTCGCTTGAGTTTACCAACTCCTTTTTATCAAAAACTCTTTAAATGCTCTTTGGTTTGTTCAGCTTGCATTTTGCATTTTATTTGCCTTTGATTATTGAGTTAGGCTAACTTTTACATTGAAATAAAATAAGATGGGAAAGTAAGAATACCCTAGACAACAACCTAAGACTAGAGAGGAAGTGATGAGAAGAAGAGCTAACAGAGCGACGAGTAAAGACAGCGAGTTTCAAAGCAGAATGACGAGTAAAGATTACTACCAAACAACGATCGAGACGACGAGTAAACACAACGAGAACGAGAACAATTCTGTGTGGGCCAACAACGAGTAAAGAGCGAGTCTTTGAAGACGACGATCGATATCTCTTTAATAATTCAAAATTAAAACATTATTATAACAAAAAAAAACATACTTTATTATTCATTAAATAAAATAAATCCTACAAATATGTAAAGAGTTTACTGTGACCCACTTTTTCCTATGAACTTCCCAGTAAATCTCACTCGATTTTTTCGTGGTAAACTCCGAAATTAAATATCGATTTCGCGGTATTTTTTTGCAGAGTGCAGGACACCCGCTCCGCCAATCCTTTGCTGACTGTGCCCAAAATGTTTATGGCAATGGGAATCGTGGACCCGGTCTCAGTTTCGGCTCCCGCCCGCTGCACTGCAGCTGGGGTGGGGCCGGCACATGCATGTAAGTAGGTTTAAACTGCAATTTATCTAACACAAGGGGACCGGGGCCAAGAGCTCCTCCACCGGTCCCGCCCAGCGGAGGCGGTGGAAGTGGCGCAGGAAGCGGAGGTGGCAGTGGAAGTGGCATACGGATCAGCATAAGTCGCACACCATTTGCCTTCGGCTTGAGTTGTGCGAGTGTAAAATGGATACGGCTGGCAGGAAAAACTTTGCATGTACATCTGTGCTTTTGCTTTTGCTTCTGCTTCTGGTTCTGGCTCTGGCTTCGGCTTTGGCTTTGTTCTGTGGGTTTCTGGTGCGGCACCGGCTGGAGTTGGTGCGGTGGCGGCTTCAAATCTATTATTTATGCCGAGACATATGTGTTATGGCAACGCTTCCATCAATAGAACTAATTGTTGTTGGCCTGCCTCTGTTGGCTATAAATTGTGTGTTTGCTCAGGGGACGGACGTAGGGGCATGTAATCCCAAATGGAAAATTCTGGCACAGGACACATGCGTTGGTAAATGATACAGAATGCCATGAATGCCTGTCTAAGGACATGATTTCTTATTGAATATAGATGCGTGCATATATATATATATCCCCAGCACAGTGCGTATCGCCACCATAAACAGTTCGAAGAGATTAGAGAGCGCTCCCCCTTTTGCCAGCGTGAAAGGCAATCGCCAGTGACAACCTCTTGAACGGGAGACAAGATGGCTGCTGCTGATTGGGAAATCGATTTGTTGGGGGGGAGCGTGTTGCAAGTTGCACACAGATTGATGCGGACATCACTGATTGCATTGAGCTCCTTAAACGGGGCTAATACTCGCATCGGAATGGAAAGCTCTCGTTGCTAGACAGCATTTTTCGACCCAAAACGAACTAATTAAAACGTGACTTTTCAGACCACACAGGACACTGCCTGGCCGTTATTAAATCCTGACTTTAGAGTACCTGAAGTACCTTGCGGCAACGCTTTATGCAATCCTAAAAGTACCAGAGACATATTGAGGCAAGGCCTTGCAAAGCTTAATTAAGATAGCTATGGTTATGTGCGATTACGTCACAATTTCAATACCCTTGACTTGCATATAGTGCTCCCTGTTGGCCGCCCGATTTGTTTTCCCATTGGGACTTCGCTTCAGGACATCTACAATGAGGCAGCCGGCGTGAAGTCTGAGGTACGAGGTATTCGCATGCCGGGCCACGTAATCGATCACATCCTGTTCGCTCAGCTGGACTTCTGGCTGGATGACCACGCTGGCCGCTGCCTCGTCTCCGTTCTCCACGTTCCAGAGGCCAAAGGCACAAGCCTCGACCACGCCGGGCATCGTGGAAATCAGTTCCTCCAGCTCGTGCGGATAGTACTTGTTGCCCTGGTACTTCAGCAGGTCCTTCTTCCGCTCCACAATGTACAAGAAGCCATCGTCGTCCATGTAGCCCACGTCACCGCTGTGCAGCCAGTTGTCCTTGTACACCTGGGCCGTAGCCTCCGGGTTTCCATAGTAGCCCGGCCAGTAGCAACCAATGTTGATACACACCTCGCCCTCCTCGTTGGGTCCTAGATTCAAACCTTGATCGTTGATTATCTTGAGCTTGAAGCCAGTCATCAACCGACCCACCGAATTGGGCTTCTCATCGAAGTGCCAATTAAGGCAGCCAACGGATCCCAGCTCCGAGAAGCCATACCCAAAGTTTAGGCAGTTCCCATCAAGTTTTGTGCGAAGTTTCTTCTGAACTTCCATGGTACAGCGTTCGCCGACTATGTTGTAATTTCGCAGACTCTGCAGGTTGACTTCCTCGAAGTAGGGACAACTCACGATGGCCGCTACTTGCGAGTGGGATTGGGTAATCCAAGTCACCTGGTGTTTCTCGATCAGTTGCAGGGTCTCTGAGGGATCCAAGAGTTTCTCGGATATAATGCGCTTTGTGCTATAAACACCCTCCACTATGGTGGTCAACAATCCCACTGCCCAATCCAGGAAGCTGGCTGTGTACTGAACATCGGCGGTTGTGAGGTGTCTGCAAGTATAGGTTTTTTAGCTTAAGATTTCTTGTGATCAGTGGCCTTACTTACGAAAAGCCATTGAGAATTTTTCGATGGTTCGTGAGGACCACGGCCTTGGGAGTGCCAGTGGAGCCCGAGGTGCTGAGAATGGCCAATGGATGGTCAGGCTTTAAGACAGTGGGCTTGAACTCCTTTTCCACCGGAGTCTGCAGCACCTCTTGGATAGTGATAACCCCCGCTGGATGACTCCTCATGGTCACTATCTTGACGTCCAACTTGGCTGTAGCAGCCTTAACCTTCTCGTATACCTCGCCGTCACAGAAAATGAGACGTGGCTGGGTGATCTCAAAGAGACTCTCTATAATATCCGCTATATAGGCAGGGTTCAGTGCGTTCACGGTGATGCCATTGAAGAAGCAGGCATAGGCCACGGCCGAAGTATGAGTGGAATTCCCAGCTAAAAAGCCCACAAAATCCGACTGAGTCAGTTCCAAGTTACGCATAAAGGTAGCAATGCGCATAGAGTTCTCCAACACTTGCTCTCTGAGAAGAATCGTACCCTCTGGCTCTGAAATCTGTTTATATTGCATTTATTAATTATACTTTGACTGGTGTTTTTCTTTCTTACCTGTGCTACCTCCTTGGGATGTCGCTGGAGTTCCTGGAATATGATTTCGCCAATGGACAAATCCTCTCCGAACTGGGGTCTGTCCTTGTCACTGCTCCAGATTTTACCCACTGCATCGTAGCTGGTCTTTGGCTTGAATGACATGATGTATGCTTAGTGGAAACCTTATCGGAACTGACCTGAAACTACTTTCTCAACAGTTTTATAAATAGGGAAGTGTTCTGATAAGTTCTGAAAACTTATCTAATCTCACACCCAGATGAAAGAAGAAGTAAACAAGAAGAGGGACCTTTGACTTACTTAGCAATTAAACATACCTAATCGTTCCTGGATAGCGATAAGACCGATTTAGTTTTGTTTTTTACATTTCACACCCTGTTAAAGAGGCCCAAATTTGATAACGATTAAATACCTTCAGGAGTCCGCCTTCCTTGTCTGCTTAATTGGCGTTAGGTGGCGTTCCCTGAGTGGCTGGCGGGCGGCTGTCCCGCCCATCAAAGTAATTATTCATTGAAGTGCACTTTCGTGGTCTGAGTGTGTGCCGCCGCCGATGACTCGGATGTCCCGGGAGCATTAGACCTCATCAATGCCATTGAACTGCCCCCCGGGGCCTGGGGGCAAATAGGGGGTAAATAGGGAACATAGAAAGAGACCCACCTCTCACCTTCCTCTAGCCCGAATAGGGACAAACATGCGTAAATTAATTTAATGTGCCTTATAAATATGTAAGCTGGCCCCAGCTCAATAAATTCTTTTTTGCCACGCTGTTTGTTTTTGCCCTCCGCCAGGACTTGGGTCTCGGCCAGGACAGGACCACGTGGCCGCTGGCCCTGCTCGTCCTTGGCCCTGTGCCCCGCCGCCACCCGCGGCTGTTGTTGTTCCCGACAAAGTTTGCTTTAGAATTTTTGAGCCCCAACTAATTGCTGCAAATTACAAATGATAATAGCCACAACACACGCTCAAGGTTAGATGCCGGCAATTTATTTTGTTCTCAACGAGCCCCGAGCTTCTGCCCAGAGTGGCTCATGGGGTGGCTCATGGGGTGGCTCACAGAGTGCCTCGGGGGCGGAGATTGCCTTCCTCACGGCTGCGTAAGAATTATTGGCTATTTATCAAGCGACGCATTGCCCATCTCTCCACCCCCCGAGCCCGGTCGCTTTTTCCAGTTAACCTTCCTTGAGTACTCGGCGTTGACTTTGCTAATTAAATATGCATGTATGTGCCGAAGCCGGGCTCTGTGTGTGTATACTGAGCTATGTGGGTGGCGCAAACTGATTGCAAAGCTGGCCAGGACTGCCATTAAAGGCGCGTTAATTGCGCTCGATTAATGGCAGCAGGTTAAACGTTAAGTGAAATTAAACAGGCGCCAGGGAGTCCGACGTGTTTTGTATACTTTTCATACGCTGGACGACGGTCCTGATCCTTGGGTATACTGTGTTTGGGTTGATTTAACTGGCGGGGACATTAAGTTAATATATTACTGGAATGAATCCAATGATTGCCATTTACATGTATTTATGTATATTACCAAGCACGGCCAATAAAGCAATTGAATTGTCAATGGCCGGGATGTCAATATTTATTTACAATAACTGGAGAGGCTGGAAGCTGGCCGAACGAAAGACAACAGATTTTGTTGTCTTAAAGTTGAATTTAAAGTGGAAAATGTTGTAACGCTAAGCATTATTTCTTCTAGTAAATATACATTAATAAAACCAATTATTAGACAGTTAATTAACTCACCTCTTTATTCGGTAATAAATGTATAATGGAACAAATCAAAGAATTTATATTAAATTAAGTTCAAATTTTGTTAGTATATTTTTATAGCAACAATATCTAATTCATACTTAATTACAAAGTTACAAATTCTTTAAAAATATGAATCTGATCAAATAAACTCCTATAAATATTTCCTAATTTTTTACAGGATATCTCCGACTTCTTAAGCCCCTAAACCAGTCTTGTTACATGTTTTATGCCGCTTCTCCGCTCCAATAAATCCTGGCCAAGTGAGCCGCTGAGCCGTAGAGAATGAGAGAGCGCAAGAGAGCTTTAACTTTAGCCGGACTTCGGACTCGGGACTCCGGACCGGACCGGAGCTGACTTGGCCAGGCGGGATGGTAAATTTATTTGGCTAATTAAAATATGCTGCATGCTAATGGAGCATTGTCTGCGGCAGCAGGAGCAGCAGCAGGAGCTGCCGGAACAGCCGGATCTGGGACAGGACCACAGGCAGACGCAGGCCCGCATGGCACGTGCACCACCTACAGTGGAGCTAACGAGCCGGAAATGCTGCACATTCTCATTCTCATTCTCAGCAGCAGAGAGCCAAAGTGGGAGCGCAGCCAAGCTGATGGCAGAAGCGATTAAAGCCGGCTAAATGCAGCTGCCATAATGAGTTATTGTGCAAGGTGCCACGGGCTTCAAGGAGGAGGAGAGTAGATAAATTCTAATGAAATCATAATTCAGCTGCAAGTGTTTTCAACGAGCGTCTGGCGGAGCTCATCAATGTGCTCAGCCCCCCGATAATGAAATAAGCAAGCTAACCAACTAACTATCCATCCATCCTGCCCAGCCTGGCCAAGTTTCGTGTGTAATCAGCTCGGCAAACTTGTTCAACTCTCGGACCAAGCTCGAGGAACTCTCTCTGGTCTCAGCGCCAGCTCCAGCTTCGGACAAGTGCTCTGGCCATGGCCATGGGTAACCGCTAACGCAGCACCCCACTAATTCATTAATTACGAAATCACTTCGAGCGAGCTTCCGATCAGTGCGGGTCGGAGTTAGCCCGGTCCTTAAACGCAGGCCAAGGAGCACAAGGAGCTGGAGGCCAGGCCCTGGAGGGGGTAATGGCGGGCCCAAGCCCAAGCCAAGCCAAGCCAAGCCATCAGCAACTTCAATTAAGTTAAGTCAGTTTCCTCATTTCGAGACAGCGGCTGTCGTTTGTTTCAGCTTTGCCAAAGCTTTTTACATCATTAGCATTTCAGACTCTCTCTCTCTGCGAGACTCGGTGACAGTCTGAGGAGGACTCGGAAGTTGACTTCGATCCCGGAGCCACCCCACTTCGCCTGGCGCAAATTCGCAAATTTTCCCATCATTAGCATTCAGGGCAAATGAAACAAATACACTTACAGAGACAGAGAGCGGGAGAGAAGGGCGACACTCGGCACTTGCCACGCCTTCCCCGGGGCTGTTATATCAACCGAGAGTTGTTCCAAAGTTAACACAATATTTTTATTCATCCTCTAAGCACTGCCAGGCGTTCCAAATTCTCTTCCTCTCCAGCTGGAGAAGGAGCTGGAGCAGGAGCTGTCGCTGGAGCTGAATCAGACAAACATTCACACATAAGCCCTAATACGTTCACACAAGTTCAATTAGTGGCAGAGACAGAGGCAGAGTCCGAGTCCAGCAGGGCTCTGTTTGCTCTGGGTGCTCACCCTCCTGGATGCGTATCCGTATCTTGATTTTATTATACTTGCGCACTTCCAGAGCCAACGAACCGAGGGGCACAGGGAACCGAGGAAACCCATGGAGAAACCGCAGCGAGGTCAGCACAGGACATCAAATAGAAATAGCCAGTGGGCAAACTCACACACAGACAGAGACTCACTCAGGGATTCCCAATTCTCGGTGGCCAAACCCAAGCCCCCCTCGAGCTAATCAGAAATGTTTTACTTATAAATCCTTTGGTATGCGAACTACGTATCTCATTTTGCGTCTCGCACAATTTACGATATAGACTCCCGTCTGGCCCCCGCCATACGCCATATTGGTTTGCCATTTAATGGGGCACAAAGTCGGGGAATTGCTGTTTAGCATTTGCTGTGATTCGGCACGGGCAGGATAAACTTTTGTCCGCTCAGCTGCGAAACTTTTAATACCTTTTGTCAATTGATTCGGCGTGCGAAGATCTGCCTTTTCCCAGTCGCCTTCTCAGATTCCCGGCTCTCGGTTCTCTATTCTCTGGGCTTCTCCGATTTTCTCGGGGCTGACGGAACTAATTGTTCTGGGAATTGGAATTGAATCCGTGCGATTGAAAGGGATTTAGTCGGGTCAAGGGTTCGAAAGGTTGAGCT
Organism: Drosophila tani; assembly: GCA_008042535.1. Taxonomy (NCBI): domain Eukaryota; kingdom Metazoa; phylum Arthropoda; class Insecta; order Diptera; family Drosophilidae; genus Drosophila; species Drosophila tani. Next base: position 14,465 of record VNJO01005621.1, on the reverse strand, counting down.
CGCTCGGCTGCCGTTTTGGGTCTTGCCTCAAAGTAGGACGGATCTCGTTTGGGGTTAACTTTTAGCACGGCAATCGGGCGTATTTTTATTGTTTTATTTATGGCTGGGCATTCGCTCTATATATTTAATTAGTGATACACACAGGACTCGCTCGCTTCGGATATGTCACGTATGCGTTGTCAGTCGGATTTGCGCTGCTTATGTAATAAGCCATAAAAAGTTAATAACAATGACATGGCCAACAAAAGCAATGACCAAAACTGATATGGACAGGCGGCAACAATGGACTGAATAAAGGGGCACTGGAATGGCCGGTCGAGTGTGGAGCCGGGAAGCGGAGGAGGAGACTCGTTTAGCTTCGATTCGGTTATGGTTAAACGTGCAGGATTTATACGCACCATCACCCACCCTCAATCACCCCCGCTGGGCCCCCACTGAGTTGGCTAACGAAGCTCGTTGGCCAGCGGCTGCCCCGGCCGCTGCCCCACATCACGCATACGCCCGGTAGGCGTTGATGAACTGACAATTTGTGTCAACTGCCGCAGCCGCAGAGCAAAGGGCATACGGATGCTGCGAGGCCCCCATCTCTTGGCCCCATCGTAAGTCCCGGCAACGCCCTCAAATAAATGTATTTTCGAACACAAACACCATTATTCGTTCGTTCGTTCGTTCCGTGGATTCCATGCGGATGCGAATGCGGGCTGCTGGCTGCTGGCTGCCTGAAAGAGCGATTCTCCCCGTCTGATGGAAGGACGATTCCGGATTCAGGGATCCGGGAGTGGGAATAATAAAAATTATTCGTTTCATGTTGCGCTTGGCCAAGGGGCAAAATATTTCAACGCCACCGACGACGACGACGAGTGTGTGGCATATGCCACCAGCTTGGTCATGCCTCCTCCTCTTACAGCTTCCGCTCCTGCTCCTTAGCTAGTGTGCGTGTGTGTGCGCGCAGATCGGCACGGGAATTATTAACTTGTAATGTGCTCTGCATAGCGTTTTTAATAAAAGCCGAACCAAACAGGACGTGACCAGCTGAGGCATCCACATCAGGCTCCGGGGAGTTCCACGGAGCAACCTGATGACGAGGACACCACGTGTGCGAGCCGCAGGGCAGCCTTATGCAGGACGACAAACTTATACATTTTTATGTCGCCGATGAAGTGATGGAATAAAATTTTTTGTTTTGCATTGATTGCCCCGTCCGGTTGGGTGTGGGATTGACACGAGCAGGGACATCAGGACACGAACACCCAGACGGAGAACACACACAGAAAGTAAAAGAGGAAAATGTGATTAAAATAGTATTAATAATAGGGATTATTTATCCTTATAAGTTCTAGTGTTACCAATATTAGTGGGCCCTTGATTTAAAATACTTCCCAATAAGTTAACATTTTGTAATATTGGTTACATATTTATTAAGCTTTATTAGGATGCTGTAATATATAAAATAACATAATAAAAAATACAATTTACAGACCCTAATGATTTTAATTTTATTAAAATTCTGTTGAATTTTCCTTGGACCTTTTTTCCCTGTGCAAACACGGACATGGGCCCAGCGAGTAGTTGGCTGCGATTGAGCAAACGAGCGTCGAGGGAATCAGTACGCAGCAAGGGCAAAGGACAAACGACAGGATACACACGTAAACGCTTTAAGTTGAAGCTGAACAAACAGATTTTTTCCCATCGCAGCTGTGAGGCTTTTCCCCTTAACCCCCCCGACACCAGTGTGGCTTAATGCGGCGTCATGGCAGCACCACCACCGCCAGAGAAACTTTATCAATTAAACTTGGCCATTTTTTATGCAGGGCCACGCACCCGCAGGCCTGGCCCAGCTCCGGCCCAAGCCCCCATCCCAGCCAGTCCAGGCCAGTGACAACTATCCCAGGCCATGAAAAACAATGACAAGAGATGCGCCAAAATGATAGAGTTCCAGGCTCAGCCAGAGGGTTAACCTCTGGCTAAATGCTGCCATAATTTGTGCCCTGTCTCACATGGGGATCTCTGGCTATCGGGCCCACAGATTTGAATCTCGGAATGGAGTCCCAAGAACTGAAACGGAGCTGATCATCTGCAGCCAGGACGAGGAGGTGCTCAGGTGCGTGGCCTCCAGGTGCAAGCTAGTCTCCTGGCGGCACTCTAGCAAATTGGACTTCGGAGACCGTGACCACGCCCAGAGGCAGGCAGAGATTTCGCCTTAGAAAAGGAGAGATAGCATTTTGCAGAGCTTCAGTCTTACACCAGCTTGCCTTTGCTGCAGCTGCTGCGGCTGGAGGGAACCCGCTAAGATGGCTCCCAGACCAGCGAGTCACTTGCAACCGCAACCGCATTTAGTCCTCGCGCTCCGCTGTGGCCCAGCGCCTATTAGAAAATATGCTGCACTTGGAAAAATACTTAGGAAAATCTGGGAAAACAAGCTATAATAGCAAAGCATAAAAAAGGGGTTTCTCTGTTAAAATGTAGTTCCTTTTGATAATAAATAATTTCCAAATGTAGTATTTAATTAAGTAGAAAATGTAATGTACGTACATTTCTTGAGAAAATTTATATAAAGTGTACGATGTTTAAGGATAATTTTGATAAAAGCTGATCTCTGGAGATAGAAGTCTATATATATCCTTATAAAGATCCTTTAAAGAAACCATTTAATTTTACAAAGCTTTAAGAGTTTTTTAAAGGGGCATGGTGCCTTAAATTCAGTCTGACTTTGATAAGTTAGCCAAGGAAATTTAAGCTAACTATTAAAGTTTGTAAATATTCTGTAATGTCAAGAAGTAAGCGATTCTTCGCTGAGACTTTTAGCACTCTCAGCTCCCTCTTGTTGAACTCCTAAGAACGATTTATTTCTGAGTGTGCCAACTGCGACCTGCCGCAACCCACTTGGCAAAGCGGCGACCTCAGGACCAAAAAACTATTGTGCGCTTCTCCAAGCAAGCTTTGTTTGAATGTGCTCGGCTTTCGCCCTTTCCGCCCTCCGGCTGCGCTCTCCCTTTGGCCCTGCGCCCTTGCCTTTTGTTGAGGAGTAACTAAGAGGCAGCTGCAGCGGCTCCAGACCCCCCCCCTTTTTGCCATCGCCATCGCCACTGTCGCTGCAGCTGCAGCTTTTTGCATGAGTGCATTGTTGTCGCTGCTGCGCTGCCACGGCTCTGCTGGCGCCTCTGTTACTGCTCTGCCGCAGTGCGATGCTTTTAATTACAAAAGTTACGTATACGTCCTGTGCACCGCGTCCTTCATCCCTCGCCGCTGTCGCTTGTCTGCAGGTGTTGCAGCTGTGACTGCCACTGCCAATGGACTGCGACTCCGACTTGGCTGCTCAGTTAAAGCTAAATGGGCGTTGGGCGGTGGGCGTTGGCAGGTGTGTCGGAATGGAGGCGTGGCAGCTGGAGCAGCAGCAGCAGGCAGGCGCCCGTGTCAGGGCAACGCTTCAAGTCGTCGGTTCCGTTCGAGAACGTTAATTACCGTTGCAGGCGAGGTTCCAAAAGGTGCCCGCACAGGTTAAGTTTGGCAGGGGAAGCGACACTATAGACACTATAGAGACACCATGGATGGAGTGCTGCAGGCGTGCTGTGCTGGTGGGTGCCGCAGGATGCCGCGTTGGCGAAGGGCGGCAGATAATGGCAAGCAGGAAGCGTGGCCAAAAATGTGGCAAGCCAGCGACGCTTCAAGCCGCATATAACTGTATAACTGTATAATTAGTGCCATTTTCTGAATACGAAATAACCGAATGAGAGGTTTATACATGGAACACTCGAAGAATTAAGTCCAATCTGGAAGGAATTATAAACAAGGCCTTCTTTAAAGATGCTTTTAAATTAGTTATTAATTTCTAGGCTTTGGGAAAACATAATAAACTGTGGTCTTTCTCCTAAAATGTATTCAAAAAAGGCTTTAAATAATATTAAAATATGGAAAATAGGCAACAAAGGTAGGATATTCTTTAGAATTAGTTCAGTAATATTTCAGTTTATTTTTAGCTTTCATAAATTAATAATTCTCGTTCAAAAATAGACTAACTTTTAACTTATTGACATTGTTTTCACGAAATTTAAATGCAAAGTTCTTTGCTTTGTTTGTTATTTTTACAAGTGTATATGTGTCTGTGTGCGGACATTGTTGTTGTAATAGTTGCAGCTGTGGTTGTTGCTGGGCAGTTTTATGTACTTTATGGTCGCTGGATGTTTCTGTATGTGTGTGTGCATGGCGCTTTCCCGGCCATTTCGAGTGTTGTGTCCCTGCAAATGAATTCTAATTTTTTGCACAAACTTTAAAACAAACACACACTGGTGGTGGTGTGTGTAGGTGGGTGTGTGTTTGGGAACAGTGGAAATAGCCTAAATAGAAACTCAGCCATGAGAACGCAGATTAGTGCAAAGTGGCGAGCCGGGGCTTACAAGCCACAGTCACTGAGCACCGATTTAATCCGGGCTACTACACTTAGCCGTTGTATCTTGTCCATTCGGTTAAGCTGAGTAGATCTTTTTGAGCAAAAGTGTCTAGTTTAGGTATTTACTTACCATCTAAAATAATATAGTTTGGCAGATAATGACCTATAAGTAAGTTTGCTTTATTTTATACACCCATGTATCCCACACTTTTTTGGTAATAATGACTAAGTGTGTCTTTCATACATTTTCGTGTTAGTTAATTACCTTTTTTTCTACTTAAGGTAAACAGGTAAGCATAAATGTCCTTCGCATAAACGTTGATATTAAATATTTAAGTGATTTCCAATAAAGATTAACGTTTCGGTTTATTTGCACTGATTTTTGGCGTAATAAGTTTTATGACCTTTTTCACACCTAAGGCAATAATGTTTATTACATGTAATAAAAAATATATGTTAGACAATATATGATAGATAATTTCGTTGTTAAACCTTATTTAATAAAGATTGTGCGGCATTTGTGTGCTTGTTTCAATGCTTTCCAGTGACTTGTTCCCGTAATGATTTAATCGCCCTTGGGGACTAATCATGTGTGACTAATGTGAATGCGAGTCACATTCTTTGTCAGAGGATAACTCATTCTTATTACACCTAAAACAATTGTGATATGGATTGAAGATTATAAAGATGATTCAGTTTTTACAAACTTTTTAATGATTTGAACAAGAAAATATAAAATATTTGATCTTAGCAAACATAGACTTACTTATTACTTTAACAGAAGATTTAAAGAAAGAATTGGAAGGAAATGAAAGAAGATAATGAAGATTTGGTTTAAACCGTTTCATTTTGGTCTAAAATATGATATATTTTTTAAGCTTGAGCTTAAACTACTCATAAGCTAAGGCACTAGGAAAATCTACTCCTTAAAACCTCAGTCTTTCCGCTTTTTCACTCCGTTTGCAAGAACCAAAAGGAAGGTTACTGATGAGTAAAGGTAACTTTTCTCTACTTTAGTTTTTTAATTTTTTTTTTTAATATTTTATAATTTATTATTTATTTATATTACCTTTATTACAGGTGAGTGCAGAGCATGTCCCACTGTAGGCCACATCACAGTCGCCATTGCCGGTCCCTGGAACTTTTTCCATTGTTAGTGTTGCATTCTCGTTGGTCTTTTGTGGCTGCGGGCAGATTTGGCCGCAAAACAAACTTGCGACCTCTTTGCACGCGCATGAGCTGCCTTTCGAGGGCTTTTCATTTAGCTAATCTCCACTGTACTCGTTCAGTCGGCGCTGCTGATTATGCCTCCGCTTCTGGTCCTCCTCCTCCTCGTCGTCGTCCTCTGTGTTTGCTTTGAGTGGGTGGCCGCTGCTGGTGCCGAGTGGGTGCCTTGGGGTGGCTCCCCTGGCATGGGATGGGGCTCGGTTTGGTTTCGGGATCGCTCACTCAGTGGCTCACTCAGCTGTGCGGACTCACTGGTGGCGGGCGGTGTGTACACAATTTTGTTTTATGGTTTTTTAGTTATGAAACTGAAACTGAATTACATATGTATATGTGTGTAATGGCAAGCATGTTACAGCAACAACCGATTTAAGCGTCGATGTTGTTGCTGCTGCGGTTCACACTGCCGTTGCTGCGTCGCTTCTGCCCCGGCTCCAGCTCCAGCTCCGGCTCCTGCTCCTGCTCCTGCTACAGCTATTGTTGTGGCTGCTCTGGCTCTTGTTCTGCTTTTTTGTTGGCATATTTACGCAGCATTTTTTGCATGCTTAAAAAAAGAATGAGAGGAGGAGCAGGAGCCGTGGCAGGAGGGTAATGAAGCAAACTGTTGGCGGTTGGGGACCCGGATCGGGATTGGCATTGAAGGGAGCCGGAGCCGGTGCCATGGCCACGGCGAACCCGACTCCCGGCACACAGATAATATAAATGTTGTTTAAAGTTTAAACCCAACCAGAGAGATACCAAACCTCTGCATTTTCCAGCACTCTCCTCGCTTCGCTCACATTTTCCTGCATTGCCCACAGTCATAAAGTGATACACGAAACGATGCCCGGGCCTGGCCATGGGTGAAATTGAACATTCCTGAGTTCCTGAGCTGCTGCCGGCAGCCGGCTGCCGGCTAAAAGCGGAGAGCTCTGCATATGTAAGCGGAGGCCAGCAGTGCGCATTTGCCGCACCCGCTTTTCCGCTTTTCCCGTTGGCCAGGCCACACTGAGAGCTCTCTCGTTGGCCGCTTATTTGAATGCAATTGACTGAAGGCTTAGCCAACATTATGTGTGGCCTGGTCGGGCTTAGTCTGCTGGCGACATGTTGGCTTTTGGCTCAGCCATCACTCGCACAGTGGGACAGATGGACACATGGGTAGATGGACAGATGGACGGATAGTCGGATAGACAGGCAGCAACAGCAACAGCAATAGCAGCAGCAGGAGCAGCAGCAGCAGAAGCAGTAACAACATCACGCATACATGTATTTCCGCATCCGCATCCGTTTCCGTTTCCGCTTTGTGCATTGCAAAGCAGCAGAGACAGCAGGGGCTCAATGGGTTGAAGGAGGGCGAGGGCGAGGGCGAGACAGCGCCAACGACAACGGCAGTGACAACTGTCATGCTTTTATGGCCACATTTGCCAATTGTTTGCTGAATTGTTGACGGGAATGTCGCCCGGATGAAAAGCTACGGCAACGGCTACGGCTGAGTCTGCGTCTGCGTCTGAGTCTCGGAGTGTGGCGGACGTGAGCACGACTCGACTTCATCGCATTATTGCTTCCTTGTGTGTGGCCCCGACCGACCGACTTGCTCCTTGCCCAGCCCGTCCACGTGCACATCCGCATCCGCATCAGCAGTTAATCTTATTTAAGGGACAGTCGGCTGACAGATTATGCCACCCAAGTCGCACTCGCACCTGTTATAATCATTCCGTAATCCGACGACGGCAACACGTTGCCACAAAATCCGTCGCACGCGATTCACACAAAACTCTTTGATGCGGAAATTCGCCCGAAATTTTCACGCACATTTTGCAGGTGGAGGTGGAGTCTAGTTAGCTCGCTGAATAGCCAGCTTCATCGGATTGGAATTGGGACTGGGGGTTGCCTAGTCAAAATACACTCAACCGTCAAGGTAAACAAGTTGATGATGGCCCCAAATTGTGATAAGCGACAGATGACAAAACAAATGAATGCCTGACGGGTTGGCAACGCGATTGATAGATTTAATAAATGTCGAAAATAAAGCTTATTTATATATATTTTTGGCCACGGTTCATTGGCCACAACAGCCACGTAAACATACAATAATAGAAGGCAAACAATAAACATGGAAAATGTCATTAAAATTTCATGAAACATATTAAAATGTTCAGAATTTAATTATTAATCCGCAATTAGCCTGGCTTTTTAAAGGGTAAATCACATGCAATTGCCTTAATCAAATTTTCGATAATTAATTTGCAGTTGATGGAGCCTTGATTGAACCTTTCTTTACATGCTAATTATCAGGTAATCACATCTTTGATGAATGTTATTTAAGCTTTTCCCTTATTTTATTGTTTCATAAGTAAGTTGGCCTGAAATAACAACGGAATTAACATTGCACAAGATAGATTACACTAATAGATTACACTTAATCTGCTTTTAATTAATAATTCCCACGCTGCCCCGTTTTTTTTACTATTCCCTGTAAAAGCTTTCAATTTATAACAATTGAGTGCTGAACTCTGCTGTTGCCGCTGCTGTTTTTTTTTAAGGACCTGCAAGAAATAATAGTTTTCAGCTCCCATTTCCGACAAAACATTGTAATCTTTTGCGGGATGAGGACTGGGTTAATGCAGCAGTGGCAGCAGTGGCAGCCTTCAAATTCCGTTTATTGCTTGAACAAGCCTCGTGCAGATGGCCCCAAGTTGGTAATGGCCACCGTTGCAGTAACACCATTAAAGCGGGCTCCGCAGCGGAGAAGGTGGACGAGGTGGAGGCGGAGGAGCAGGTGGTCTTGGAGCGACTCCCCACCAGGCAGCAGCTAGCAACGGCATGCAATTCTTCTCATCATGATATACCTTCCGCTTGGCCGAAGCCGCTGGCAGCCGCCTCTGCCTGCGCCCCCGCTGTGCTGTTGGTTTTAATTCAATTTAACAATCTTTTTTCGCCCGTTTTGTTGTTTTTTCGCTCTCCTCGGCACTTTTTCGCCCGGTTTCCCAGTTTCCCAGTTTTGCCCCGTTTTCCTCTGCTGCGCCGCTGCATTGTTGCTGACAGCGGAAGTGCAGCGACGCCGACTGAGGCAGCGGCTGCGGCAGAGAGCTGCGACGCCAGCCATTAGTGCAAATGAAATTGCATTTTGTGTGCCCCAAACACTCAAAGAAATTTAATCAAAGGCGCTTCGCTGCGCGGCCTCCTTCACTGGCCATGTTTGGCATATTTTCCTCTATATGTGCCAGCCACAGTGCACGCTGGATATGATGAATCAATTAAAAACCCATAAAGTCAATCTATATTCAGATATTAATAAGTATTTTTTTGGTAATTTTAGTTTAAGGTTTGTAGAGCAGTAAAAAGACTTTTGAAAATATATAGTTGATCAGCATAAACAGCCGACTCGATCTAGTTATGTCCGTTTGTCCGTCTGTCCGTTTCTCCGTCAGTCCGTTTCTAAGCAAATTCTTCTCTCAGTTTTAAAGGTATCTTCATGAAACTTTGTAGATATTCTTTATCCCTTCTATTGTAGATAGTATTTAGGTTCGGACTTGCCGGATCGGACGTCTATACCATATAGCTGCCAAAGAATCGAAAATCGAAAATCTTTAAGAAAAATCATTATAACTCTGTTGTTATCAAAGATATCTTTGTTTTCGCAATTTTAAATATTATTTAAATCGTTATATATGCTCGGATATGAATTTTATTTATTTATTCAAAGAAATTCATTGTATATTTGCTCAATTCTTTATCAATCACATATCATAAATCAGTATCCACTAATTAGACCCTCCACTGTACTCCTCGTTATATACGCGTGTTTATTGCGAGAGCCTGAATATCTGGTTATGTCTTGGTTTTATTAACATTAAATCGACTGCAACGTTTTTCTATGGCACCATGGCAACGGCCGCCGACTTTGGCCAAAATAATTGCAGATAATAATTTCCAATATATCATAAATGTGCACTGAACGGACAGTCCACCTGGGCCAGTCCCTCCCTCTACCTCTCCCTCGGAGGGTGGTGGAATACCTGTTCAAGTAGTAGCAATCAAATGATATCGGCTAGCCACCTCTCCTCCACAGAATATTACTCCTGCTCCGGACTCTCTGATTCCGATGATGGAGAGTTCGAGTAGAGTAATTGAAACGTATTCATCATCATTTGCGAGCATTTGGGCCATTAGGAGCAGCTTACGGCTCATGGAGTGGGTCCTGAGGGGGGCGTGATGATGAGGGAGTGGCAATCTATTCAAATAGATGATGAATAACATGCATTAAATAATGCCTGCCAGTGCGTATATGGAGTATTATTACTCCTGTTTCCGCCATTTGAGTGCCTCGCCACCGGAAACTGTCCAAAGATTTGCCCGAATCTACAAGTATTAATTACGAATTGAAATGCAAATCGCCACTGACCACCCAGGGAGCTGTGTGTTCGTCGTAATTCAAGTATTTTGGGATCCGAGCACATGTGGCAAGGGCTCAAAGCTTAGGCTGTAACAAGATTCCATTAAGCCCTTCGGAATGTACTCAATAATTGTTTATTTCGGGTCTTGGTTTTATTGCTAATACAAATGTTTCAAATGAAATGTTTATTCAATAATCTCTCTTAAATATAACAAGCTCTTTATTATTTAATCTAATCTGATTTGATACAAAATTGATTTAGAAAACAAAAGTATTTATTGGAATAACTCAACATTCCGAATCATAAAAGTTATCCGTTTAGTTCATTGGCCCGCAGGCCGCTCCTGGCCCGCCTTTCACTGGACAATAATTAAAGACTCACTTCCTGCTGGCCCACAAATTGAGTGATTTATTGCCCGGCCCCGCCCCCTTATCGAGGGGGGCGCCTATCTATCAGCCTTATCGACTACAAGTGCACAGAGTGGTGTTCATTGGAGTGTGGGGAAGAGGGCTTGTCGTGCTGGAGTGGGTGTAGTGGAGTGGAGTGGGATGAGGAGGAGTGGAGTATGTGGAGTGTGCGTGGAAACGGGGCTTTAACCTAACACTAAATCGAATAATACCATTAAAATTTAAGCTGGAACGATGGTGAAGTTTGATGATGACCCTGGGTTAGGTCCAGGCCACACGCTTCCGTGCAAACTTCGGTGGAGCGGCTGTCTGCGATGTGACCACATTCATGGATCGGGTTTTGCTGAGACGCTCAGAGTCGGCTTCGCTGCGGTTCGAAGGCATATTCTGCCACACGTCCAGGTTGAGGTTGGAGAACGAGTTGCTCACCTTGGGCAGTTGGTCCTCCTCCGAAGGGGCTGCCGAAACGGCTGCCTGAGATTCCGTCTCCCTGAGATCGGTGACCGGGGGAGCCGAGATCTCAGACTGCTCTTCGGTGAGCTGCTCCAGCTGCTTGTTGGCCTGCTCGATGCCGGTCAGGTGCTGGCTCCTCAGCTCCACCACAGCCTGCTGCTGCGAGACATTCTCCTGTAGCAGTTCGCCCAGAGCATCCTTCTCCTGGTCGATGAGCTTACTCAGCTCGCCGTAGCGCTGCAAGTGCTGCTCCCGCCAGTTCTCCTCGCAGCGCTGCAGGTTGTACTTGGCCTCCGACTCGTACATGGTGTCGATTTGGGCGCAGGCCAGCTCCTCGGCCTCCAGCTGCAAGCGGTACTTGGCCAGCAGGGCCTGCAGCTCCTCCGCCTTGACCACATAGTTGGCCATGCGCTGCAGCAGGTTGATGCACAGGGAGATCTGCTTGCGACTGGCCTCGCTGCGCTGGCGGATGAAGACCTTGATCTTCTTCAGGTTGAAGGCATGCCCCGCATCGGCACGTCGCAGCACCAGGGCCGTGCTCTCCTCCAGCAGCTCCTTCTCCTTGTCCAGTTCGCCAAGGAAGACCCGGAACTGCTGCTCCTCCTGCTTCAGCTTGTCGGCCTCCTGCTGGCGCAGTCTGAGCTCCGACATGTGCGACTCCTGGAGGGCACGCAGTTCACGCAGCTGCTGCTCGCGGATCTGCTGGCGCTCCTTCTGCGCCTGCTCCGTGCGGTTGATCTCCTGCTGGAGCTGCAGCTGGCGCTCGGCGGCCAGGGCCTGCTGCTCGTCGCGCTGCTGCTGACCCTCGATTTGGCGATCCAGCCAGTTCAGCTTGGCCAGCACCTCGTTGTCCGACTTGGACTGGTAGAGCAGCTTCTCGTCATCGACGCCGTGTCGCCAGCGACCGTAGAGCTTGGCCTCCATCTCCAGCTTGCGGCGCAGCTGCTCCTGATCCTTCAGCGACTGGTTGACCCTGTCCAGCATCTGGAGGTCACCGCCGCCCGGCTCCCGGGGCCTGCGCCGCCCCTTCATCTCGCTGTCGTAGCCCTCGTTCTCCGTAGCCAAAAGCTGGCGAAGCTTCGTCTGTCGCTCTGCGAGGGCCGCCTGCTTCTCCTTCTGCTCGCGACTGGACTGCAGCTTCTGGTCGGCCTTCTCGTAGTACTCCTTGTTGGTCCAGTTCTCAAAACGGGACGTCACCTTGCCCCAGTGGTTGTAGTAGCTATTCACCGCCTGGGTGGCCTGCACCCGGTTTTTCTCCTGCTCCACGCGTTGCGCATACGCCGCGTGTTGCTGGTTGAGGCGCCCCGACATTCTTGGTGCTGCCAAAACACAAAGAGAACGAGAGAGATGGGTGAGAGTTGGGTGAGAGTCTGGGGTGGAGGCGCCAGTTTGCAGACAAGTTCATAAACTTTTAAATTGGGGCCAAGGCGAGCCAAGGAAGAGGAAAAAGTATAGGGACTGGGAACAGGAACTTCTCCCTGCAATTTCTCTTCGACAAGGGAAGAATCTCAGCTGGACACACAGCACTTCATGGGGCCACTTCGTTCAATTAGCTTGAGGATGTTCAACTCTGAGCCGGGGACGAAGGGGACCAGAGTACTCACCTCGGTGAAAGCGGATATATTCCGCTCCGGAGATGCTGGGAATTCGAGAGAGCTGAAAGTTTACTGTACGAGTGTTTCCCTTTTCTGACAACTGACCGTCTTTTGTGCTGCCTACTCGGACCAGACCGGACCGACCACTGGAAATTCGAAATTCTGGGCAAATATCACCAACGAATTCTATTCTTTTGGCCAGTCAAAGGCCCACTGTCCATTGCCCAGCCCCGCTTTTAGCCAGTGAATGCATGGCTGGCGACCGGACAAGCGTTATGGTTTCCCCGGCGCTCCATTTTGGGGTTTTCCCCCAAACTGCAGCCCCATCACCGCAGCTGTCACTAACTGCCAAAGCAGCGCCAGCACCAGCTGAAGCAGAAACGGCAGCCAGTCAGTTGAGCAGCCAAAAACGCAGAAATATGGCAAAAATCTGCTGGAACAGGCCCCTGTCCACACTATGGAGTATCCGTGGCCATATAGCCACGACCCTGCTGCTCCCGGAACATTTCCAGGCCAGAACCAGCCGCCAATCCATCAACAGGCAGAGGCAGGCAGGCAGGCCAGCAGATTGTTCCAGGGACCGGGATGCAAATGACCACACTACAAAAAAAAGCAATCTTTTCGCCGGCTACTTCCTAAGGGGTCAAAATTCATGGAGATTTCAGCGAAAAAAATGTACGGAAAGCTCTTAAATCATTGTTCAATTTAAAAGTGGTGGCCACTTTGTTTGTAAACTTACGAAGTTGGATTTATACGAGCATATGTACAAGAGTAAGTAGTCCCCAAACATTTATCTTAAAAATAACCATCACTCTTTCCAATATATTATTGATAATCTAGGGAAAAATGTACGCTTACTCTTATAGCAGAAACAATTTTCTAAGAATTTTAAAACTTACTAAAATAAACTATATTTCAATATTTCTAAGTGCAAAAACCCAACGCATAGCAAGTGGACCTATTGGGGCCTACTGAGCTAATTTCCCAAAGATTTATGGCCAGCACGAAGCGCATTGATATATGCCAAATTGTTTACAAATTGATTGCATTATTAATAATGCCTACAGAGGCCCGATCAGAGCCGCTTTGGGTCTCATTGCAAATTCAATGGAAAATGCGAGCAAGGTGCGTGGCAGTTCGGATCGGGGGTATTTGGGGGCGGAATGAAATGTAAAATATTCCAACAAAGTACTCCTTATGTCATATGACAGACGACAAACTTTGGCAATAAATCAAACAACAGGCGACGACGCCGCTTGGAGGCGGGATCTGTTCTGTTCAGTTCTGTACTGTTCAGTATTCGGTTTGGTTCTGTTCGGTTGGGTTTGGTTTTGTGGGGGCTTCTGTGGGCGTGGCACACGTGGAACACGGCAGCAGCAGTGAAATGCCAAGATGCCACCGCTATATAGACTTAATACACTTTCGGCACACACAAATTCACTTCCTTAATTGAAATTTTAATTTGAATACTTTGGCAAAGTTTTGGCCGACAGCCAGCGCGCGAGTTACCGCCTCAGCACATTCCATCGGCGGTCCCCCACCTAAACCCCTACGGTCGACAAGCAGTTAGAAGCCAAACACATTATTTGGCAACTAAGTTGCCAACCAAACAAACATCGCGGCACTGCTGAATCCGAGCCCTATATATGCATCCGGTCCGATTACAATCCATTCCGCTAGGTCAGCATATTGTATGTAAACATTAAGCTTCGAGCAAAGAATTATAAAATAAAGAAATCATTCTGGTTTTCAACTCGAACCAATGCACTAGAACTTTTATTTGACGGGTGTATCTCTGGAATAATTCAGCTCCGATCCCATAGAGGATAACTATCTCAGAACCTACATATTATAACTGGCGCAGTCGGCAGCTTCCGGCAACGAACGGATCCGACCAAGGACAGGAAGGACCCGAGACGGCGGAAGGATTCAAAAGGAAGGACAGATGATCCGGACTATATTAAGCATTGCTATGTAAGAGAGTGAGTAGAGTGAAGTGGGTGACATGGAGTGGACAAAAGAT
>VNJO01005620.1:0-23510 GCA_008042535.1 Drosophila tani | reverse complement strand
AAGAGCGAGAAACTTAAGCGGAACTTACACATGTAATCGAATACGCTCCGTTGCCCAGGATCTTGCTGCTCCTTCCAACCTCCCAACCTCCCAACTGCAGCCCGGCAGGCCGATCCATCCAAAGCGAAGGGCCCAGGACTCGTGTGTGCATCGCCACTCGAATTACCAAGAACAACAATGACGAAGGACCCTCAGCCCTCCCTCACCCGCCAGGCCCGTTCCGCAGCTTTCCCAACCCCAAATCCCCGGCCAGGGCCACATATGCAGCACTCATCCCCTGCGAGAAGAAAAACACTTTTCTCTCGTGACTTTCCCTGTGATCTGCTGCAGATGTTTGCATTTATTTTGTAATTACTGTCACGCAATGCGACCATCAAATCAAATAAAACGAATTCCATTTACCAAAGTGGCGGAGAATGCGACTGGAGTAGAGTTCCTTCAAGAGTTGAGTTACAAATCAGGTTTGTGCGAGGAAACTTTTTCGTCTCGGCTCCAGTTTAAAGTTTCACTCAGCAGGAACAAGGACAGGGAGCAGGGAACAGCCAAGGCAGGACGATGGCAGTATTGGCAACCCTTTGAATTAATGAATATTATTTAGGGGAAAGTTCAACAGCCAGCCCCGGAGATAATGAATAAATAATACGCGAATTTTAAGTTGGTGTGTCACCGATAGAAATGGAAATGGGATAATTATTGGGGCTGATTTAATAACGGTGATAAATATTTAATTGCCTTAAAGGGATACTTAAGGTATAAATTTTAAATACAAGTACCGCCAACTTGACCCCTTTTAAGTGCTCATGATGTGGTTTTAAAAATTACCAAGGTAGTGCTGGCTGCCATTTGACGGCCAATAAACCAACTCCGAATGACATAGCATTCCCGATAGACAAACACACACCGAACACTGACTAATAACTTATTTATGAACCGAGTTTATTGTTATGACTACATCTATGACCATGTCTCGGTGCGAGTATCTGTGCCCCGGGAGCCGATCGGGCAGACAACAATAAATATGCGCCGCAACTTTTCAATATTGATAAACTTTTTCTGCACTTTGGCCCGCACAGGCACAGGCCAGCACACAGAACAAAAGGCCAGCCGGAAGCTACAGTCATAACACCGGAAATGGCTCAACACAAGGACAGCGACAGAGACAAATGCCATTTGCAATTTCTGTACATAAAAGCCGCTTAAGCAGCACTTCCCCCCGCCGCTACATGTAATTTGTTTTTATGTCTGCCCCAATACGTGAGATAACGCCACGAACCGAACCAATTTTTTTCGCCTGCACCCAACTTCGATTAACATTGGCAACATCGCAGGAGAAAATCCAGGACGAGGAGCGAGGAGCTCGACAGAGACGTGAGACGTGAGGGCTCTGGGCCGAGGCCAACAAGTGGCGTCGGCCATGGCCGTGAATTCCATGTATAATTTCCGCTCAGTGCTGTCATGCGAGAGACGTTGCTTTCCTTTTCGTCCCCTATGTCTTGCTCCTCCTTTTTGCTGGCAGCGTGCAAAGCAAAGTGAAAAATATCCTTGCCGGTTTGCTAGTGTATTCGAAATTGCAGCCACCGAGATGGAGGGCTTCCACAGCCGCTGCAGCGCGCCGTGGCCCTGGCCGGAGTTCGTCCTTCGTGTCGGTTTCTGAAAGCTTGAGCTCCCGTCTGACAGTAATGGAAGAATTCTCTGTATCCTTTCTGCCGTTGCCTTTCCAACTGGTGTTTTTTTCAATGATTGATGTCATTTTTGCAAACGTTGAGCGAGTTTGGTTCAGAAAAAAGGAAAAGTTTTTACAACGCTTTAATTTTTTGAACGTGGCAATTTTATGATTTTTATAATGACTTAGAAAGCAGAAAGAACTCCCATACTAAGTAATTTAAGAAATATTTATACCAATTTTTCGTTTAACAATTTTTAGGACACAAGCAGCCAGAGAATTTAAGGGATACTTAATATTTTAGGCATATCAACAACACTCACATGGCGACGACAATTAAAGTCATTAACCGACCATCATATTGATAGGGATTGTCCCGGCATAATGGTCCTGCCTCTAGACAGCCATCCGTCCACCCCAGAACGACCCCGTAATGTCTCGTGTGTCCCCCCAGCGTGCCTGTGTCTGGCCGAGCTCCGAAAAGAGCCGCAAAAACTTTGGCTAAAACCACCCAGCCGCCTCCAAATCCCCAGAAAGCCTCCAATTCCCAACGCCTCTCTGAGGGCGACACCCGCGCGCCTCCCTGAAACGTTTAGCATACAATTAGCCCGCAGAAGGCCTGGCAGGGGGCAGAGGCGGCGCACTGGGAAAGTTGCAGCCTGGCGAAAACTTCGGTGAAAATTATTAAAATTTTCGTTGGGTCGTTGCCTCCGAAAGGGTTGACCATATGGAAATTAGCATATGACAGCCATTGCGGGCCACGGGGCGGAGCTGTGTACGCCTCTCTCTTTCGCTTCCCAGAGTGGGGAGGGGTTTTAAATTTAAAGTCATCGGCTAACTTTGTGTATAGTCGGATGGCAGCGTGCCTCCGCTGTGGATTGCGCCAGGGAGCGGGCTGAGGAACCGAGTGACGAGTTATGATTTTCCATTTTCCATAGAACCTTTCTTTTAATGCCTTTGCTAAGGGTATTCTCATTTCCATCAGAAGCTTGGTTACTATTGAGGAAATATATCAGGACATACTTTGTCTCTCAGTTTATAATTGGTTAATATTTAAAAATTATTGGTTTTAAATTTTATACGACAACATTACCTCTTTGCTTTATTATTTTTCTTTTCTTTGTACTCATTTTATTAATATGCCAAAACATCAAAAATTTGCAAATATATATTTCGAATGCCAAGTGTCAAAAAGTGAACATAGAAACTCGCATAATCTTGCTCAAAATCAATCAAAGTGTATTCCGCCTTCAGTGCTCTAATCTTGAAATTTTCTATTCTTGTGGTTCTGTTGTGTTCCCAGCGTGAATTTTCCACCTTTTACACATTTTACTTCCATTTGATTAGATCGGCTTTTTCGGGTGACACGTGCAAGAGGGCAGTGGCTGGAGGAAGGCATCAAGCATCCTGTTTTGTTTTCCCAGCCTCTGCTCACGCTTTGCCTCTTCCTTTTTTCCTACCTCTCTTTTTTTCAAATTTGCACGCTCATGTCTAGAGAGTTTTTTAGGCTTATCAGGCGGCAGGAACTTTTCCCATAATCAACATCAAACAGTACTCCAGCCAGCTCCTTCTGCGAGCGCATCATGAGCAGCAGCTATTATTATCTGCCGCCACACCACGTCCCTGAACCCATAATCAATGCGCCTAAAAAGGAAAAATCAACGTGATGTTTGCCTCAGAAAGGATGTCATCAGCCCAGGCCCAGGACCAGGCCCAGGCACAGGCAGCATCAAATCCTGAACAGCTGCGCTTCGTGGCTCCGTGGACGAGTATGTTGATTAAAATTTGTTTTGTCATATCGATAAGGTACGACTTTTTACAGCCCCTCGTTCACTGTTCAATTCAAAGGCAGTTCAATAACCGAGCCGCTGTGCTCTATCAGTTTTCCAGAAATCAGCCATGCCATCCCCCTTCCGAACGAGGCCTAAAACGCTTTTCCCCTCCAGGCCGCCCTGGTTCCTTTATGTATTGTTTGACTTGGTTACTTGCCATCTTTCCGTTTTTTGTTCATAACGCTGTAAAATATTGTAGAATCATGCTGGAAAAAATCCACATTCACTTGGCTTTAATTTGGAAATGTTTTTTTCTTTCTATTTTTTTTGTGTCGCTTGACACCTTTTATGGGTTCACAAAATGGATCCAAGAAGGTGGGTGGCGGGTAACACATCATTAGGCATCACTTTTGTGGTGCTGGCAGGGAGAAAAGCGTCGCAGACTACGCAGACTAATGGTCCTGGGGGTGTATAATGAGGACTGAGCCATCCCAGGATACTTAATTTGTAAACCGTGGGTGTACGATGGGTCTGAGAGCTGTTTCTTCAAAATCGTCCTTTGTAGACGTGACAAAATGGATCAATGTTTAATTACATTTCTTGGTTTCTTTGAAGGATAAAGTATATGATAAAATATATTCAAAAATAAATAATTTTAAATATATTATAGACATAGATTATATATATAAATATGAAAGATTGCCAGATAATGGAGACAAATAAAAATGCTCATGGCTTTGCAATTAATATTAATCTCAATATTATTTTCTACTATATGAACTATCTATAAGCATATCTCGTTTAAACTCTTATAAATATTATTTAATGTATGGCTTATCATTTTCTTAATAACAATAATTCTCATAATAATGACAATTTGCATCACTTTCTCAATGTCTCAAGCTGCATACATATTTAGACCAAAAACAAGCTAAAAGAATTCATTATATGATCCATTCCATTCTCCCAGTACCTGCCTCCTGATTTCTGAAATGCTTTCTTACCTCTCCGTCGCAAGTACACAAATAAATATATTCTTTTTATTTTTAGCTGTTCATCTTGGGTATTTTTTTTCTCGTCAAACGCTTTGCATATTCCCTTTATGCTGCGCATTTAATGGCTGCCGTGTCGTGTCTGCGATGTCTTTTGGTGGTTGCTCTTCCTTGGGCACTGAAAGAAAAGCTGACAGATAGTATTAAATTTTACAAGGATATCTAATAGCAAAGGTTACTTTTTCAATTTAAAGTAGTTACTGTCTCGTTTTCTTATGTGAAGAACGGTGATCTTACCAAGAGTAGCTTTTTACACAATTTTAAAGATGTTTCTCTCCGTGCGACTTCTTCTGGCTTCTCATTTTAACTACAAAACAGACAATCACAGTCGCAGGGATAATAACAGCAACAGCAGCTTCGCTCCATTAACAAAAACAACAACACGGAGTAGATGGAAGTCAGCCAACGGCGGCAGCCTCGCATAATTTCATGTAGACCTTCGACGGGTAGAGCAGGGGCTGGACTGGGGCTGGGACTACGACTGGTTTATAATGCGAGTCGCTTCACTACGCTTATTATTTGTAGCATGCTTATTGGGGATCCCTCCTCCGTTAAATATGCATAAAAGGAGGGAAAACAAAAAATGGAGGCGGCACAAGGAACATCTCGGAGCTGCTCAGTGTGTCTGGATCTGAGATGCGGGACAGGGCACATAAGCCCCATGCTTATGCTTCTGCTTCTGCTTCTGCGGTGAAAGTTCCTTTGATTCCGTCTTGCGAGGCTGTTCACTTTACGTGCTGCTTTTCCCTCACCTGATGTACCTTTTGCTGCCTTATTTGGCTTATTAAAATTTCACTTCGTCCTCGCAGCGTAATTTCAGCAATGGCATGTCGATTGTGATTGCATTTTTGATGGGTTTGCTGGCTTGCGAGCAGATTTGGGCATTTACAGACGCCGGATTTCCTTCGACTTAATCCTCCCCTGGGAGCAGCAGCTGGTCCCGAAGCCGGGGATCAAGTGAGAACGAGGTCCGTCCCGCGACCACATCCTTCCACTCGCTCCCACGTGCTGGGCCATAATTAGTTGGGGTCCTTGGGCTTAGAAGGTCCCGGGGTAAATCCCATAATTATCGAGAGCGTTAAAAAACGAAACGGAAAGTGCGGAAAATGCGAAGGGGAGAAAAGTTTCAAGTGCGTCATGCCCACAACCGCAGCAACACATGTCAAGGGTAGCGCAGTGGGGGCGGGGTGCAAGGACTGCAGGCGTGACAGGATATGAAACATGAAAAACAAATTGAAGAGCCAACTTCCGTGACCAGCCCCGCTCCCAGGAGCCGCTGCTGCCACTGTCGATAGCGTCTGTCCTTGTCAGTACAACAATGACGACAATCAAATGACGTTTGCATCAATGAGCAATTGGCAAGCAGGATAACGAGTCGAAGGACACGGGCAGAGTGCGTGGAGGCAGGCGCAGGGGAAAATGATAGCGTGGATTAAACGATTTTTAATGAAAAGCCTTCGGACGGACGCATGAATGAATGACGCAGAGCCGACTGACAGGACCTCGAAACCGGGGAGTGGCCGAGGACAGGAAGCAGAGGACATGCAGAGGACCGGCTCACGCATGATGGCCCGACGACGGCACATTGTGGGGTCTCAGCTGCAAAAAGGGAAATTGCATGATTGAAAATTGCACTTGAGGCCGACCGGGGAACCACCGAGGGAGATGGGCTTCGACATGAGCCCATCATCTTTCTTATCGGCGGCCCACGAACAGCTGCCAGACCTCTAAGCGGGACTGGGCTTTTGTCAGCAGGACCTTCTGCTGATTGGTTGGGGCCCAAAGGAAGTCGCTGCTATTGTGCGGGTCCACCAAGAAAGGGTTTCGTTCCAGTGGCTGCTTTGAAGTGGACTCGTGTTGTGGCCAGCTTAATGAAGTGGACATATCAGCCAACACTCAACAACAAACGAAAGTGAATTCGAGGCGAGTGCTTCCCAAATTGATAAACAGGAACAAAGGCACTTGGCCTCGAAGGGTGAAAGTAAATCTGGCCGAGATGAGAGGTCAAATGCAAAAAGATATGGAGAAGGAAGTGGCCAAGGAACTGGAAAGGGGAAAGCTTCGAGCACGGCATGGTCGGGGTAAGAGACAAAAGCGAAATGCGCACCAGAAGGGGCGAGTAAGTGAACTCAAGTAAAGTTCCTCATTAAAAAAGATAATAATATATATAATTAAATGAGTTTAATCAGACTGGCATAGGCTGGACGGTCATATTTTCCTTAAAGTTACCCGAATATTCCAGTCAAGTGACTACGTTTTATCCAGTTCCTTGTCAGTAAGTAACATCTGGTTCTTGAAACCTGTACTAGCCGGAGTTATTTATCTGCCACACCGACTCCTTTAAATCTTTTTGAGAACCACTTGAACTTATCGCTGCACCCGGGGCCCAAGTGCATTACCTTTAACCACTTCACTTTTCCTTTTACCCCCAAAAGGATACAGGATTTGCCTAATGTCCTCAATGACACGTTTTATCGGACTCCCTGCCGCATATGGCACATGTTCAGACACGGCTGATAAGAGCCCCAGAGCCCATTTACCATAAACAGCAGCAGCCGCAGTCCCTGCCATTGTCCTTGCATTATCCTGGCGCTCGAACTGGTTCTTACTGTGCGTGTACCATATATAAATAACCCAAAATGTCGACAGCACATTACACGCAAGCGCAAGGAGAGTCGGGTCGGGGCGTCTAATTATGCAGCGTTGACAAAAACAAAAGCGGAGAAAGCGGAGAAAGAAAGGGACATAGGCGCCGGCACGGAGGACACAGGGCAGAGCACACAGGACACATTACACAGGGCACAGAATGGAAACTATTAAGAAAACATATTTCCCAGCGCACGCGGCGCATTTAACACTAATCATTGTCATTATTATCGTTTGGGCTGGGTTCCCCCTCGGATTTGGGTGCCAGCGAGGAGTTCCCGTGGCAGTGTGCCAGGACCTCCTTGCGGGCAGGACACATTTGGAATTCATGGGCTCAAGTGTTGCAAGCCGAGCTCATTTTGTTAGTTTAGGTGGCATATTTCAGTAGCGTCGCCTTCAAGTGCTCTGTCTGTACGACCCTTCCTGGAACCGATCCTGTAGACCGTCACATGGCAGCGCCATGCTATCTCTAATCAAATAATCAATAAAACGTCGATTAACATCCATTTTCACACGGTCACCCCGCCAGCCAACCCTTTGTTCGGCGCTCAATTTGTCAACTAATGTGAGAGCAACTCATGGAGCAATTAAAAATCGTCTTCTGAAACCCGAAACTTGTTTTGCCGTCTTAAATGGAGAACAATTAAAACGCAGTGTATCAATTTCAAGAAGTACTGTTTGGCTTTGGATTCCTGATTTTCTATTTTGTTTTCTTGGAAAACGCTTAGGGGGAATTGATGTATATTCCCCAACTGGGAATAGCCTATAATGCTAGTCTTGGTTGACTAGCGCAGCAGATGCGACTGAAGATAATGGTCAGGGGATGGGTTCTAGACGAGATGGTAACCATATGGCATACTCTGAACTGTTACACTTATTGCAGAAAATTTGATAAAGGCTTATACTCTGATGCAAAGAGATCGAGTGCTGATTGGTGCTATCCCTCAAGGTTAAGATAATATTATTTACCATCCAAGTATCTTTATTTCATCTTAACTCTTGTTAATTAAGTTCATTAAATCTCGATTGGCTTATTGTAATAAGGTCCCACTTTCAAGAACTTATATTTAACCTTTAATGACTCTCTTTTGAGTGCCCTAGTCGCTCTCTTTATTCTAATTTAGTGTTCAAACTTGAACCAATCAAACTGCCAACTTAAAGCCACCTCAATGGCTTCTGCGATTGAGCGAGAATATACATATATATTCCTGGACTCATTGCAATCACCATCTGCCGTCTTTTCACCACACCAACTGCCAACCCTTCCTCGTTTAATGCATTTCGGTCTGGCTGAAGTGCCACGCCTGCAGTCGATGGCTGCTGCTAACTGGTAAACTTACTAATTTTAAGCACCGACCTCTGCCCCCTCCTGCCATCCCGTCCCGTCTTCCCGTTTGGCTGCCAATGCCAATGCCAAAGTCATGCCCCACTGTCCTGGCTCTCGCTCCGCTCCTCCCAGAGCTCTGCACTTGGTTGCGTGTCGCGCGTCTGCTGCCAAAGTCAGTTGCAGTTGCCGAGCATTGTTGCCGTCTGGCTGGGCCGGGCCGGGCCGGGCCGGGCTGGGCTGGGCTGGGCTGGATTCAGAGCCATTGGAAATATGTCGGGCTGCCGTTGGGGCTGCCAGCAAACTGCTGATAATTAATATTTTATGCACACGTCTGCGTTGATTTCTATCTTTATTGTTGTTTGTCTGCCAGACAGTCAGTCAGCCAGCCTTGATTCGCCCTGGCCTGTCTTTTGTGAGCCCTCGTCTAGGGTAGCCGAAAGGTATGTTATAGAGATATGTCTATATCTGGCGACTATAACCTCAAGTGAGCTTAGTTATTCTTCTATGCGTGTTGCAAGAAAGTAGCACGATTCAATGCAGTGAATTTAATTTCTTTATAGGAAACAATTGTTAGAAAATTTGGTGAATCAAATGTTGTATACCCTTGAAGTTCTATAGAAACGGATAAATCAAGGAACTTGGGTAAATAGTATAAAGTCAGTTGATTTTGGTAAAATAATAATTATTGAGCTTAGGTCCCAAAAAAAAAAACAGTGAAGTTACCATTCTTTTGGCTACTGCTATATGTTTGTGATTATATAAGAAGCCAAATTATTTTCCATACTAGATTATTCTGCTTCAGTATTCCATATAATATTCAATATTGTAGATTGTTTTAATGTTTTCTCAATCCTTAAAATAAAAAGTTGAAGTGGTAAAAAATCCTAAAATTAAACCGTGCCAAGAACTAGGATCACAACAGACCCAATTATCTTCTACATAAACCTCGCTTTTGGAAACAAACAGACTGAAACCCACGCCCCTCATGGGTGGGTAGTCAGTAGTCGACTACAGCCAGTCTAAGCTCCGCGCTCCTTTTTTCATCTTGCCTTTTGCGCTATTGTTTGGCCATTGCCGAACGCCTTTGAATGGCTTTTCATTCGGAAAATGTCTGCACAATGTGTCCTGTGGTTCATTACACTTTCTGTTTAGCTTGCTACCCCCAGCTGCGACCCCACCAGTCGCTCAGTGCGCATCTATGGATTATTAAAAGTCCATTAAAAGTTCCCCCAGAACGCTGCAGTTTTTTTTATTGGCAGTGCTCTATCTATATTTGTCATAAATTAAGTGGAAAATCGAAGCTCGGCTGATTACTGGCAGCAGGATGTTGGCTCCCGGACTTGACATTATTTTCGTGATTTCAGTTTTTAATTTTATCACACTCCCAGCACTTTGTTTGGCATTTGGCCTCAGTCATGCCTTATCTGCATCGGGGACTACTATCGACTGTTGCCCATTTGGTTCGTAAGTGGCTTCCAGTTTCCATTTGCTGTCAGTAACCTGGTGACTTGAGCTCGGTGAGGTAGAGATCTGGAATCCTGGATATGTCCATAGCGTAGTGCACCGCTCATAACAAGCTGCTTAATTAATTATTTTTCAGCTCCGGCCTCAGGGCGTTACTAAGCAGAGACTGGATAAAGAGGTCGCCCACGACAAGGAGACCGTCATCGGAGCAGGACAAACAAGGGAATCATGCGTGAACATTAATTCGATTTGCGCAGATGTTCGGCCAGCAGGAATCCGAAGGACCAGAAGGACAATGGGCAGAGGGTGCAGTGGCGAGAGCTCGGCTTTAATTTCGCGAATTATCCGACGAACTGTTGACAACGCTAGACGCGCTACCTTGCGGGTGTCCTTTCCCGCTCCTCCACGCCGGCTTGTTCTGGTTCCGCTAATTGTGGACGATATGTGGAATGTCCTGGCGCTCTTTGCCTTCCCCCTGGGCGATTGGTTGTGTGCTTGATCCCAACTCCGCTGGTCCGGAGATGTACTTCCCCTGTTTGCGGTATGCGTGTGTCCCTTTGATCTGGTCGCTGGTCCTGGTTGGGTTTTTTTTTGCCGTGTTTGCCGCGTGTAATGCAATTAATGTGATTTTTGGTTGCAAATTAAATGTATTTATCAGCGTTTATCAATTAATTTTCATTTTCATTTACGGTCGACCGAAGCCCTCGCTCGCTCGTTGATTTTTTTTCTGCGGGAGCCTGACAAATTGCCAAACAATGATTAAACATGGCACTTTTAGTGTGTGTCCTGCATGTCCGGCCATTGAATTTAATTAAATACTGTGCTCTGCCGAGTTACACCTCTACGGAAATCATCTCCAGGTCAGAATTAATTTCCAGAGGGTTTCATTTTTCATATGCCAGAAACTAAACAATCAATCTGCGTCCTGCCCGAGCCGCTCAGCCTCCCCGTTTCTGGTGTCCTGTTTTCGCTGCACTTTTGCTAATTTATTCGACATTCCACGCCCTCCTAGTGCGGCCCGCCCCCTCGCCCGATACTCGCCCCTATGCTAATAATGTATCGTAATTTATTTTCAACATGTTGACAGTCGATTCCGCATTTTGGTGCCGTAAATTTGCTGCCTGCCTCGTCCATGACGATTATTACTGCTGCCACATCCCATTGTTGTAGTTGCTGCTGATGTTACACATAATTGATTATAGGAAATTATATTAAAGGTGCTAAACTGTTGTCGGCTTCAGTTTCAGCGATGCATCTGCAGTTGCGCAAATATTTCAAAGGTTTCGGGGGAATTGATGGCGGGCTCGTGTCATGGACAAAGTCTCTCATTGCACAAGAGTGCGTTATGATACAGAATCCATTTATTTTGCCATTATTATTACAAAATGTCTCTCGACCAAATGTAGAGCTCGTGTTTTGCCATTAATAATAGCTGCAATCAATAAGCTTCTGAAGCAAAGAATATTTAACCAATTGGAAGAGAAAATGTCTAAAATGTGCATATTGTAAGATTGTATTGTATTTAACAATCTTAACCCCTTTTCCTTCCCCATTATAAAGTTCAGATAGAATAAAGAAAATATACAAAACAAAATTGAATGTTGAACATTTAAATAATCAAACGATGGACATTGATACCCTTTAATCATAGATTTTTAAGAGTATCTAAGACCCTTAAAAGTCCCCTTTCGCCCACGAAAATCAGCTCTATTACGGTCGCCAAAAATGTGTGTAGGGCCTAAAAACCTATAATAACCTAAAGATACATATTCTTTTGTTAATAAAATATAAAAAATTAGAGTATTCTTTTTCGGGTTGCAAGATATACATAAAAGATTTTATTAAAAATGCTAGTGATCTCAAATCAATATACATAAGTATAATGCTATAATAATACAGAATAATATAAAAATAATTATAGTATTAGGAATATCTCATACTTGCATATGCTGAAAATGTGTTTAAATTGTTAGCTCCCAAGTATCCCATAGTCGAAACGCTCATCAATTGATGTCCTCCTTGTTTATATTGTTTTGACATTAAATTTCGGACCAAATTCTGAGAGCTAAGTATTCCGAATAAAAATTCTATTGTAAGGAATAAGAATTTGAGCTATTCAGAGCTCTAGCCCCCGACACTTCTCGGCATTCCCTCAGTTCGGTTCCTGTTTGCAGCAAAGCGTGCGGTAAATGTCGGGAAAAAATTAAATTAATTTTATTGACATATTGCTAATTAGACAGAACATGACATCGTATCAAGATTTATGGCGCCCGATAAGCAGCAGAAGTCGCAGGCCCCATACGCCTCCCAAGTGCCCGAGAACAGCGGAGGAGGCAGCGGGAACTGCAGGGCGGATCAATGAACGCATTCATTTTAATTGGTAGACATGGAAAATATGGCAAACAAAGAAAACTGAGACGGGAAAACTGGAGAGAGGGGCCCCGCTCTGTATCGGGTTGGGGAAAGTCGCAGTCGCTCTAATTAAATGCACTTGAGAATGCCAGAGCCACGAAAACAACTGCAGGCGAAATGTGGTCCCCTCCGCGTTCCCTCGTCTCGGTTCACAGGAATTTATGTGACTGTCCCTTGAAACGTCTCGTAAATCTCGAGCGGAACAAAAAATGCCTGTCTGCAAAAGGTGCATAAAAATGCTACATTTGCTTTCAAACAATTTCGATTTTCTGTCGAGTTTTTCCTGCTTGTTTGAATAATATTTACCTTTTAATAATGCTCAGTGTCTCGTCGACACTCGGGGGCAGTGTTTTTGGATTGGGAATACAGCGGGTCGGGGTATTGGTTGCACGGCAGCCCCGTCATAGAATGTAAAAAAGGAAAATTCCGGTGGGGAGCGGAAAACACAGAAATTGCTGTCGCGGGTCATATATTTGCCCGTATGAATGTGCATAGAGAAGGACAGATTGCAGCGGGGGTTTGGAAATCGAAAAACTACTGAAATAATAACAGAAAATACGCACTGAAATCGGAGCGGGAGCTGGTCTCAGTTTTCCAAAAATATATAGCTGAAAATGTTGTAATAAATTCGGTTTGCTTCGTAATATAAAGGCTATAAAATGTAACTGAATCCGTCATGTTTGAAATCCTTTTAAAATCGGGAAAATAGGGTTATCAAATTATGTCGACTGATTTGAGAGAATAGTGATGCAATCCGAAGTTAAGTATTCAGTTTTCAAAATATATTATTTTCTCTTAATAAAAATGTTATAGGGAATTTAAAAATATATAACATTTGGACTATTTCATCGAAAAGATTTAAGAAACTTGTTATATTTAATGTCTGCTTACTATTTCTTAAATTCAGAGGTTTATTGCCATAAGGTTGCTAATAATGGAGTTTGAGCTCGACTTACTTGCAATAATATATATAGTTACCATTCGGACTCTCAACTTCTGTTTAATAAAATTCAATATAATATACAAAATATATATTTTTGAAGGGAGTCACATGCCTAAGTACTTAACATTACAAAATTCAAAACGTAATGTTTCAGCTTTTGATTTTTTCACTTACATCTCTTGCCATTAGGCAACTCATAAACATGTAAACAGTTTTCAGTCATAAACTTAAATACACATTAAAATGCCAGTAAGTCGACACGGCGACAACTGCGGTCACGGATGGATTTTTAAGGGACATAAAGCGGTATGCCTTAATGCACTTTCCATGTCGTGATCCGAGTTGCCTTTTCGTCGGTGACAATCTGCCCCAATCCACCACCACCTGTCGTACAATTAAAACGGGAAGGCATGTATTGATTTATTTGGGCTTTGTTCGGCCCGGACGGCTGCATCTTTTCGGGCCACATCGGTTGGGTTGTAAATTGTCTTAATAGGGCATGAACACTCGAATAAATTCATATTAATAAATAGTTGTCTATTTAAGTTTTGTTTTGTCTGGTCGGAGACATAATCAGTAAGCTCGGAGTTGATTTATGCGGCCGACACTTCGAATGCCGCCCATAAATTACGCACTGAAAGAGTCTCGCAGAGATGCGATTGCCGGTCGGTGTCTTAATTTGTGTGTTGAACTGTGTCTGGTCAAGTGTGTCTGATACGGAGAAGCTGTTGAAAGATAAAACACGAATTAGTAGAGGCCACGGCATCACCCACCGTAATCTTGTATTAACTGGCAAAGTTGACAAGGTGTTCAGAGTGTGGCATTATCGCGTTGACACCAAAAAAAGGAGCCGTGCATAATCCACTTTCCACAACCGATCAGCTTAGTTTAATCCCGCTTACCCCAAGTCGAAGGATCATCCTGAGAAATCACATTAGCCACACCAATAACTTCATTTTAGAGAAGAAAAATGCAAATCACTCGTAATTAGCAGGAGAATGGGAAAAGTCAAGCAAATTAGTATGTCATGGAAGGGGAGGATAATCTCATCAACCCATGTCGGGAAATTTTCGAATGCATCGATGGGTAAACCCAACAGAGAGGCCTGAACGGCTGCGACTGCAGCCAATTTCCGTTTTTCATGTTGCGAAATGTGTCAACTCTGGCAGGATTACAAACGCACACACACTTGGATGACGGGTGTGTTAGTGGGAGAAAAAGGGCGGATCTTGCGGGACATTTGGAGTTGCTCCTTTATTTGTTGTCCAGCCGGCACAGCCGGCTCCGTTCTGACTCAGCAAAGCCTGCGACCCGGAAATTTTTCAGCGCATATGCCAATTTTGCTGTCAAGCCTTTGCGTTCCTTTGACCCGGGCCCTGCCCGCCAGCAAAGCTAACTCCTATAACTCCTAGACCCGCCCCTTCGGAATTGTCAATCAATCCAGGCGGACACCACAGAGGCTGAACTCCCCCACCAAAGGGTTAATTGTGATTCGAATGCGGAAAAGTGTGCAGCTGGCGTTCTAATTACACTAGCTTACAAAGTTAGAGCCAAGCAATTTGGCTGTCCTAGATTTGGTTTAACTAGCAATAGACCAAGTTTTGGCCCCTCCATGAAGCGAAATAGTTATAAATAATTAATTAAATTTATGTATAAGCATTCGTCATTCAGTTTCTAAGAATTTACTTTATGTTATTTGATTTATCAGTACCTTTAACACAGTATGCATAAAAGACTATGATGTAATGTTATATATTATTTATCATATTGTAGTCTAGTGTTATTACTGTAGGAGTGCAACTTAAGTTCCTTTGAATCGTGCCTGCTAGGCTCCTTCAATAGCCGAAGAATTCTCTCCCTTCCGTTCGCGCACTGATTGAACTATAATTGTTAAATAACAGGGGTGCCATTAGACTGTGGTTATAAAGCAATTATTGCCAGAGAATAGGTGGGAGTAGCATCGCCGGCAATGCGAATACTCCTGGAAGAGAGGGAGACACCCCTGAAATTGCATTCCCTTCATTTTCAATTCGTCCTGGAACAGAGCTCATTTGGAGGTGTTTCATAATTGAACTTTACCATATATTAGTTCTTCTTTACGATTAAGTATTTAAAATATACTTAACGGAAATTGCCTTAATTCTTGTTGTCCCAATTCATTTGGTGAATTTTACTTTTCAAATAGGTGTAGATATTCGAACTTTATACCATATGAACATAAGTGTTATACTAAACAAATAAATCAGATCAAACCAATAATCGATTTCCTAATCTTATTCCAAACAAAACGTGTTAATGTATATTACTAACTTAATTGGGCTATGCTAAACTTTTTAAATGTAATAAATTCTGTCAGATAGTCGGTAAAAAAACACATTGCATATCCATTCACTTTTATAAGACATGTGCGTTCGTTGTAAATTGTAATAAACGGAATAATATGCAGTTGGTTTCATACATTACAGTAGTCTCTTTCATTGATATTAATATGAAATGCAAGATTTTCAAAGATTGTCTTTGTGTGATCAAATTTCTTACAAATTTATCACTTTATTTGTTACAAATATTGTATTCTTTAAAAATAACTCGTATTTGAACGATGCACTATTTATGTGGGTCTTACCTTTCCCGGTACTAATCAGTTTCAATCAATCTTTTCCTTATTTCCCCTTTGGAGGAAACTTCCGACTAAACTTGCCTGAAGCTTCTAAGGCAAACATCTTTGCCTTTCAAATCTTTTTCGGAAGCTGCCGCTCGCTGCCAGAAAGTCAGTCAGCAACCTCCTGCCCCTTGTGGCAGCCGCGTCATGAGCACTCAGTTACTCTCTCCACCTGCGGCCACCACCCAGTGCCCACAAAGCACCACCCACCACCGCACAGTGGGTATCGGACCCCAAAAGTGGCGATCAAATCAGGTGGGCATATTTTTAATAAACTCTTATTTTTCTGTTAGAAATGATAAAACTAAGTAAACAAATAATGTTTGTTCTTAAGTTAAAGTTCTTTTTTTAATTATTAAAATTAAAATTCATTTTTTAAAACTTGTTTTGGTATACAATTTTTTTTAAAGAATTTTTAAATCAATTTTTTAGGTAAAAAGTTTTAATAAATTCTAAATTTTAAGAAAAAGTTTGATCAAAATCATACTACTATATCATATAGCTGCCATATAAAACATAGTTAAGTTTATTAAATTGCTTACTAAAAATACCAAAATTTTAAAAAATTATTTATTGTAATTTATGTATAATTACAGACCTACAAGTATTTCAATATATTAATAACATCGACTTAATAAGTCTTTTAAAAACTCAACAAGTTTTCAGAAAAAATACTAAAAAAAAACAAAAAACTTTTTTTTTAAGTAGTTAAGCTTAGTAAAACACTAAAAGTTTTAGCTTACCGAATTTACCGCATAGTTTCAATAGTTCAAAAGTTATTAATTTTGCAACTTGTTTTGAGCAAACGAGCCACTGTGCGGCGCCCAACCCACAACTTGCAACCATGGCAATCATTCATCAAACAACAAGCTCCGTAAAATTCAATATTTTTCCAGGACCCGCTTCGACTTCCTCCGGGTTCCTCAAGACGCTCGCGTCGAGCATGTAAAAAATTAATTAAATTATGAAATTTTATACCCCAAAGCAAATATTTAATTTAATAACATTATTATGCGGACCGGGGACTGGGAGCGCGGACGGGTGCCGGAGGGCGTGGCCAGGTGGGCGTGGCACACGCACCAGCACGCGCGGCTGGTGGAGAGAAATTGAAAAAAAGGGGAACAATATGCAACCAGATAATTTATTCGCCAGTCCCTCAGGTTGGAGTCGCCGCAGCAGGATAATAAAGCGAGCGCGTGTCCTTCGCCGGAAAAAAGACCGAATGAAAGATGGCAGCGCGGAGGCAAAATCGAGGAGGGAAATATTTTTTTTTGCTCGCCGAACGCCGTCGCTGCTAATTGCCAAAAATCATTTTTCAAGCGTGCAGGTTTTTTTAATAAATATTTTTCAGGCTCAACTGCAGCAGGTCCTTGCCACCCTTCAATATTCCCGGTCAGAGGGGAGTACACGTGGCGGCTTGCAGACTGAAATGGGTCCCGTAAATTCGCTTAATCAAAAAATAAACAAACTTAATAAGCAACGACGAGTGCAGGGCTTCAGCCTGCCCCGCCTTCAATACGAGATCACCATAACCAAACGGAGAATCCCCTGCCGCAGCAACTGCAAAATGGCTGGGCTTTGTTTCGCAGTGAATGCCAAAAATGCAATGCAGTCTGCAGAGGCGTTAGGTGCACGGCAGTATCACTCCCTTCTGTCCTCGCCCTGCAAATTATGCATTTGCGTAAACTGTACTTAAATCAGATTAACTGATTAAATGCGTATTCTACCGCTTTAGTAAAAATGTCAATACCTATTTATTAATAATTAAAGTTGTAGCGTACATATTTTGGTTTCTGGGCCAGAAGTTGTTTATAGTATATTTATAAATACCAAAACTTGCAAGGTATAATAGTATTGACCGTCTCCGACCCCCTTCTTGATCAACACCACCAGGCGAGCTGATCTAGCCATGCTCAATTGCACGTATGCTTGCCTTTTTAAGCTGAAGGGTCTCAGTTTTTGAAATACTTTAAAGCAGGAATATTTTAAATTGATGTTAAACACTTTTACCTTTTTCTGATAATAAAATTTCTTCTATTGCTAGCATTTTCCAGTTATAAACTAGCAAATCCCACATTCGAATCCATGGACTTCTACAAATAAACGATCTATGAATATTACAAGCTTTCTTTGTTTATGTGATTTTTGGTATACCATACATTTCGCATATTTTTGCCTCAATAATTTGTTAGAGTTCTGCGTTATTTACTATCCCTTTGGTAATTAAAGCACTTAAAACCTTCGGTGCAGACTGGACTTAGTGTGTGTCCCTCCCCCACGATCTCTTTCCAATAATTTGAGACCATAAATCATAGTATCCGAGGGCAAGGATACACACTCCGTTGTCCTGCCAAAAGTTTAGCCCATCCCGCGTCGCGCCGCTCCCACGCCGAATGCATTCCATTCAAAAACCAATACTTCACTAATTGCTAGGCTTAATAGGCATTAAAAGCAAATGCCCGGCAGCGCAGCCACGGAGCAGTGTCCAGGGACAGGACAATGCCCAGCTGGGCCAGCACCGCGTCCTGGGGTAAGGTGGCGGGTGGAGGGTGCACGCACAGGATAATAAGCGCACGCCAGGATGCTTTTGTGTAGTTGCCTGGGCAAATAAAATTAGAAATTTCACGTTTTCAAAAAACCTCCTAGCCCTGCTGAATGGGCCCAGAGTCCCTCCCAGCGCTCGCCGTTTTAAATATGAATGGCGAAGGCGGGGGCCGTGGGCCGTGGACCGTGAGGCGTGGGAAGGAGCCTGTAATGTGAGCCCCGGCAAATTGCATAGAATGTATGTAAAAGTTGCAATTGCAGCTGCTCCTGCCGCCTGCCCAGCCCCTCGGCCCACGCCAAACAATTCCGTGAAATTAGCTAAAAGTTCTCCTCGTTCTCCACGAATGGATTCGGAATGGTGCTGCGGGGGAGGCGTGGGCGGAGCCATTTTTAGGCTCAAGCCGCGGGCCTTCAATGCTCGCAAATTGTATAAAAGATGAGTTTCTGAATAGTCATCACCATCAGCCGAGAAGAAAGGGAACTTAAAGCACTGCTAACCAAACGAACAGGAAGCTGACGGGCGCCAGGGGAGCCGGGAGAAAGGGGTGGCAGTTTCTGAAGGAAGAAGCTGCGAGGACTGAGGAGAAAGAACCTGGCGAAATGCAAAACCCTCCATTCTGTGCTCCGTTTTAATTGACTGCAAGAAAAGAAGAACACGTCCAGGACGAAGTAAAGAAGCTGAAAAGTGGCTCATCCAGAGCAAAAAGAAGGAAGGCCCCCGGCTCCGAACTGGAACAATGGTCAATCATTTAAAAGTGGGCTGCCAAACTGAGTTTGAGCAATGCTACACACTTGACAACCTCAATAGCACAGAAGTAATTATAATAAATCATGAGTTTAAACTGGACTAAGCTAAAGTAAGACTAAACTGACTACAAAAGACGGTCTAGATAAGTTTGCGGGTGTAGCTCAGATCATATCGAAGCTCTAGATTCTAGTAATAATATTTATTAGTATAGGATATCCATCAACGATCCATCCATGAGTATTGCACGCTCTTAGGCACCTTTTAAAGTGATGTCAAGTCCCTATTGCTTTATAAGCTTTAACAGCAGAAATTAACCAAATTAATCTGAATTTAAATCGCAACGGACAACGAAATGTCATACTTTCAGGGCGCGGGCAAGCATTTTTGAAACGTCAAAATGCCTTAGTAACTTGCGGAAGGCTCGAGGCAAAAACTTCTTTTTTATTCAAATTAATTTTATTTCATTTCAAACGAAAAAAGGCAGCGAGCAAAAAACAAACTGTTGCCCGCAGCACAATTGAAAATCAGTGGCAGAAGCTGGGCCAGGAGCTGGGACAGGAGCTGGGACTGGAGTAGGAGCAGCAGGAACGTGGAATATGGAATATGGAAGAGGGATCCGGAAATCTCGGGAGCCTCGGTCCGCGGTCCCTGCTTCTGTTTGCGTTGCGTTTGCCGCGGGTCACGCGATTTAAAAAGTGTCCTGCGCCAGAGACAAATGCGAACACGAAACTGAAATTGAAATGCAAATCTCAAATCGCGACTTCCGATGATGTCCTTTCGCCACTGTGGCAGGGGCTCAGCACGCCAGTCACGTCCCTCGATTTGTAATCGAAACGAATCTTATGGCCATGACAGGACTTCTTTGTTTCTGAAGTTTTGCATGTTCGCTTGAGTTTTGACAGAGCTGGGAAAAACAGCAGAGTCTGGAATTAACGCACATAAAAGTAGGGAAAGTGGAGGAAAGTAAGACTTGCCGAGCAGATGTAAATACATTTCAAGGGAGCGCAGCATGAGTTTCAATAATTTGAATAATTTCGAATAACAGAGTTTATGTTGGTATCAGAATCCTTTTAAATTATTTAAAGTGCCACTGGAAGTGCTCCTTAAATAAATATGTGCCAGCCTCTAACAATTATTCACTTATCTTTAACTTTGTGTCATTATCAATGCATTTTCATCCTGCCGGCAACTTGGTCTTCCTTTCTAATTACAAAATTTGCAACTAAGTTTGCGCAATGATTTCTAATTATGACTTTTTAGCCCCATTCAACAGCAAAGTTCAAGTTTTCAATTACCCCTCCACATGGTGAGAGCCCCTGCCAGTGCTCCGCCGCTCTTCGGCTTCGATAAGAACGTTTCGCATTTGCGAAATTAATTTAAAACAATTGAAGAGCAGAGAACTCTGCGCTGCATTGGTTGTCATTGATGCCAGAAACTTATGCGAAATGGCGAAAATTGGCAAAAATGCTGCAAGAGTCCTTCGCTGGGCTCTCACTTCCCCCGTCGCAACGTGCTGCTCGAGCGTCTTTGTCGAGCTTGAGTTGCCCAAATCGCGACCTCAACCCATTCGCCCGCTGCGATTTGTGTGTCAAGTTTCCATGGCTCTGACCCAATTTGCAGAGCTGACTCTTCATTTTCGCCAGCTCAGCTAGGGGTCAGGTTCCGCCGTAAAACCCCGGGAACAGCTCTCGGCAACGCACCCCGGCCAGGACAATGTCGATGTCGACTTGGAACCGGATGCTGATGCTGATGCTGATGCTGCAGGTTCGTGAGGGAGTGCGCCGCAGTGAAAAATCATCGTTTTCGCTCGTTTCAGAATCAAATCAATTATCGCCAAAATCAATTACAAACTACGTGAATGCCAGCATGGAATGGGCTGCGGACGGTGTCAACTTGTCCTCGCATTGAGTTTCCCAAGCCCCGGGTTCACGCAAATCAGTAAATCTTACAGCAGAGTAACTGTTGAAAGGACTAGAAGTAAACTGTAGCCAATGACCAGCTTGTTATTGTATTATCATTATTCGAAAGGTGAGGACACGAGAAAATAAAATATTTATCTGCATAAAGAGCTCCGGCGATTTATACTTTGCCATCTGTATAAACGTGGAGATATCAGAGACCCAAACAGCTCGAAAAATATAATTTTGTAAGAATCCCACACAGATCAAGTTTCTTTAAAATCTATTAGACAGGATAAAATTAATGTTTTGCTTGGAAAGATAGTTAGCCCTTTGAACTATATTATGATATTTATATCAAGTGTCAGCTCACTAATCTTAAGGATTAATAACTAATCAGAATAATATCGGATAAGATCTTGTGTGTTTTGGTAAAGTCTCGATTCGAGTGGACTGATAAAACCGACAAAGTCTTAGAGTAAGCATAAGATTGAGTAAGTCTTTATTAATCTTAATTATATTGCATTTTTGGAAATGTCAAACTCCAATTTATATTTGTGGCTCTCAGTAATTGAATTCCTTATGTGAGGCCAAACATGGCTTGCATACCGGACCTTAAATTTTTGCTTCCGAGATTAAGCTCCTCTGCAATCCGTTCATTTGGCAATCGAAGACACGAGATATGCATCCATCACGTGACTTGTGGGGTCAGACATTTGATTTAAGCATCGATTCGCCTGGCAGGAAATACATAAAACGAACAAAAAGTCGCTCAAGCGAACATGTCCCAGTTTGATTTCTTTGTGGGGAAGGATTTGGGTGTATGGCGTTGGCCTAAGTTCGGGATTTCCCTGCATGCTTCATAGATGCTGCTTTTGGATACATGGCTCAATTTAATCATAGTAGCTTTCAGGTGTCGGTAATTAAAGATTCAGCCATTTTCGGTGTAGAGCCTTAAAAACCCCATCTTAAAGGCCATCAGCTGAACGCATTGCTCAACTCCTTCGCCGAAAACGCATTCGAAATATCTTTTATCGGCCAGCACTGACTATAACAGACTACAACACTTTTGTGCTGCTTAAACCCTACCCCGGGGCTACAAATCTAGACGCCGAATGCCATCGTAAAAAAGTCTCCCCGAGCACAAACAAAGAAGATCAATGGAACAGAGGAGCCTCTGCCTTCGGGTTGGCGCACGTTAATTAAAAAACCAAAACAGAATTTGTTAGGCAGTGGCCATAAAAAGAAAGAAACAGAAATCTGGGCAGGAATCGAAGATCTGTCTGCCAAACACACTAAAGGAGTTGGCAGCTACTTGGAGAAGTTTTATGGCCCATTCCATATGCCTGCATTCGGTGGTGCTTAAGTGAATTTATTAGCTCATTAGGCTTTATAGTTGTGGCCATGTTAACGTGCAGCTACCACAGCTATTTTAAAATAAAATGTAAATTCAGGTACCGCTTAGCCGCACTTGTACAGTCTCGCAGGCTTCTTATAGCTTATATTTTCGGCTGGGGCCCGACTTAATGAGTGTTTTCTGCACTCTCACTTGACCCCAATTATTTTATTTCGACGGCATTATTTATGATGCCAAATTAAAGCCAAGCTAGAGGAGAAAGCTAAATTACAAAAGGATTTCACGAGGTCGCATTTAAAATGCTTTTCTCTTTTTGCGGAATCAATAAAGTTTTCCTGGCAGCTTTAGTGACTTTAAAAAACTCCCTTTTATAAACAAACACGGCTTTGTTGTCTGTAATTATCATTCAAAGTAAGCTTCTCAAGTGATATTATAGTTAATCTAAGACATTAGACCTATGAATAACCATTCTCTATTCAAA
This sequence comes from Drosophila tani, assembly GCA_008042535.1. NCBI lineage: Eukaryota > Metazoa > Arthropoda > Insecta > Diptera > Drosophilidae > Drosophila > Drosophila tani. The sequence goes on along the minus strand of VNJO01005620.1, from coordinate 544 downwards.
ATCGACATGCCCAAAGCCCGAGAGAGCGTAGTAAATGAAGTGCATGAAATGATGGGGGCAGGAAAACTTTCAACAACTCAAATCAAGTAAATTTGTGCAGTTTGCCTGCTCACTCTCCTCCAGCCCCAGCCTCTAGCCTCCTCTAAAGCTCCTGCTCCTGCTCCAGCTCGGTCGGTGGATCCACCATCATGCCTAGCGCCGTCTTCATTAAAAGTTGTTCCAGCTTGGCGCAGTTTTCAATTAAGCTAAAGCGCCACCGGCTATGCAATGCATTGATTTCAATTCAGTTTTCGTTGGCCTAATTGCAAATTAGCCGGCCGATTCTCCTAGGCTCCTCCAGCTCCCTCAGCTTTCCGTCCGCAGTGCTCACCCCGTTTTGACGGACGGAAATCGCTTGGCAAGCAATTAGAGAAACTGTCACAAAAAATCCCACGAAAACGCTTTAAAGCCAAACAACAAATGAACAATTTTCTGTGTCAATTTGGTTGCCATCAAATGTCAAACGGATTTTTCCACTAAATCGACAGGGGATCGGGTTTGTGGG
>VNJO01005619.1:0-29812 GCA_008042535.1 Drosophila tani | reverse complement strand
TAAAATCCTTTAAAGGCATTAGAAAGCCCCAAGAGTTAGTAAATATTTATCCGCAAATATGCCTTAAAACCGAATTACCATAATCAATCACTTGCCAAGCCAAAGATTACTCATTACTTGGCCCAAAATCTTTCTTTGTTTTTGCACAAGCCAAGCAAATATCTCACGGCACAACAACTCGAGTGTGGAATGTCTCTTTTTAAATATATATATATATTTATATATAGATATCGCCCCCGTATTAGCCCTCGATCGTGTCTCGAACGCCCCCGTTTATGTTAAATTTAGCTGCTTCATTTACAAAATGTGTGCGTGCCTCGGCTTGTTTCGGGCCACGCAAAAGGCAGATACATTTCACATTTTATTTACCCTTACCCCTATCCCTTTTTTATACGGAGCTCATTTTTCTTCCGAAAGAGAAACGCATTTGACACATTTTTAGCATTTAAAGCGTTGACAATTGCCGCCAAGTGAAAACAACTCATATCATAAGTGCAGTGTTGTGCAAACAGCCCGGGAAGTGGAGGAAAACCAAAGCCCCAAAGTCGAAGCCAAACAAAAGGCTGCCCAAGGTGAGGATTTTAAATCTCTGGCTTATGGGCTTTGGGATGCTGAGCACGTGAGTCAGGGCGGCGTTGACAAGTGGAAAGTTCGAATGCAGATTCTGATTTATGCGGCCTGTGCGTGTCCTGGCACTGTTGGTCCTGTTGGCTGTTTAAAGAATTTGTTAATCAATTAGTCATAATTTACGGCCCGGCCATAATCAGTCGACAAGGCATTGAACCGGGGCTCCTCTTGCACTTGTTGCAGCCGCGAGAGAGATACAAAACGATCTCGGTGTGGCAAAAGAGAAAAAGACAACAAAAAACACATTTGCCACAACGCTAATGATGCATTGTGGCCTGCATGTGTCCGGCCCTTGTGCCTCGCTCCCTTCGGGTCCGCAAAAACAACTTAAGCGTTTAACACGATCTTCAATTTGCGCGGAGCAAAATATAAGAAATAAGACAAAACAACACACACCGAAAGAAAGGAGATGAAGAAAACACGGCAAAGCGCAGGACTGCTGGAAAAAAAAAGTCGTGCAGGGCAGCGCCAATTGCCATATAGTGGATATATAGTAAAAGATCCAGCAGGTGGATGAAAAAAGCCAGCAGAAGACTGAAAGTAGCATAAAAAAAATATAAGGAACCGGAAGCAAGGAATATCGAAGTTCAAACCAAAAGGGAATAAACTAATCCTTAAATAATTCTCCTAAATAATTCTCTTAAATATAAAACTAGAATTAATCCAAATCCCCTCTTAACCAGTCCTCACTGTATGTGTATGCTGGGCCATACACCGGCTCTATATAAGCAATGCCTCATGCTGTGTCGTAATCGCGAGTTCGTTGCCTAAGTCTTTCGTTTTGCCTGCCACTAAATATATCATCGATGCGCCCGCACCGTCTCCAGCTCCACCTTCGCCTCCACCAGCACCACTGCTCGCCGAGATTGCGGCCTTAAAAATATATGTTGAGTTAAGCTAAACGATGCAGCCTGGCCAGGAGCAGGAGCAGCAACCGAACGGAAGGCAGCGCGGGGCAGGCACGGGGAGTGAATCGCATGTATACGCCCATCAATGCTGCCACCGCAGTGGCAGGTTGAAATGTTGCCGGCGAGTCCGCGAACTGGGCACGAAAGCGAAATGGCAAAGGCAAAGGATTTTTATGCCAGCTCTCGGCACCCTTTCTGACTGCCTGCAACTCCAAATCCGAGTCCAACTCCGACTGTGGCAATCGGATCGCGTACTTTGTGCTGTTCTACACGCATACAACAGCGCAGGTGCCTCTGGGCCTCCTCGTGGCACTTTGTATGCCTCGGAGAGAGTCTTGTACGAAATTAACTACAAACAGCAGTACAAAATATTTTAATTAAAAATTCCTAATCGTGTGCGAAGCATTTTTTATCTGATTCCGGCGAGGGTACTCCCTGCTCCTTGCTCCTCCACTAGCGGGGCTAAAAATGTATTAATAAGAAAAACGCCAAAGGTTTGCGTGTGTGGAGGATGACTCTCCTGCTCCCTGCTCCCTGCTCCCTGCCAGCCTCACCCATCTCATCTGATCTGCTGCTGCTGCTGGTGCTGCTGCTGCCTGGGTCCAGGTCCCTGGTCCCAGTCCCAGTCCCGGTCCCAGACGTATAATAAATTGCATTTGCCTACCAGCGGAGATGCAGATATGAGCCTGGCATGGAGTCGGCTGCGGCTGCTCCTCGGGTTGCATGCAAGCCAGCAAGCCAAGCGAGCGGCTGCAGACCCGCCAGATATTTCTGCATCTAGATACTTTTGGCAGTAATGTGCGAAAATTTCATTGGGTGTCGAAAAGTTAAGTAGTGCTCGCTGCCGCTGTCTTCGCTTGGGGACTCACCAGCTCGCAATCTTCCTCCTCGAGCGCTGCCGTTTACATTTAATGTGAGAACTAAACATTTGGCTTTTGAGCCTTCAATTTGTATTAAGTTGTTTGCATCCGCGACGAGTCGTCAACTGGCCAGGATGGGGGAAAACTATTTCTGCAAATTGTTCGATGGCCACAGGAAAATTGCCGCAGACCCAAACGACTGTTATCAATTTCGCCTTGGCTAATTGGTTTCAAATTTATGGACCCGTAATTGATATTTATGTGTGTCCGAGGCACCGATGCAATGCGTTGTCAAACGGTTGGATCCGGAGGATGCCTGCGTAATTGGTCAAAGTACTTTGCTATAAATCCTCGGATGGCATTTACTGCTCCTCCATAGATTGCGACTGGTCTGGCCTGGACTGGACCTGGACCCAGGAGACAATTTAAGCGTCTATTCAAGTATCTGTGAAGGAACGGTTATTAAAGTGCCAGAACCATGAAGGAGATTAGTAAGGCCTCACTTGGTAAGTGCCTTGCCTTTTTTTTTTACTATTTCCCTCGGCGTCTGAAGAAGTTCTTTAAATAAAATTCGAGTTTCGAAAGCTTGTGAAATTCATTTGGTGCGAAAATCTGACTAATTACAAACAGCAAAGCCTTTTCTCAAGGTCAACTCTTGCCTCACCATCTGGACACTGATAAAACATACAAGGCAGAGGCGTAGTTCGAAATTTATTTAGCTATGTGGTTATGACACTGTAGATAAAAACTTTTATTAATGCAAGTACGGTCGCACTGAGCAAAAACAAATGCATGGAGTCTCTCAAATAACCACTCCAATTATTAATTAATAAATTAATTATTATTATCATTAATTAATTTATTTATTTATGAATATGTTTTTATTTCCCAATAAAGACGCGTTTTTATGTATTTTGGTATATAGTGTAAGAGCCCTATAAGTAATGAATATATATTTTTTTAGCATTTAGCATTTCGCATTTAGTATGGTAAGTTATATTTCCGCCGACATTAAAAAAATTTGGATTAAGTAAAACGAAGACTTAGGTCACACTACAACTTTAAGAACGAAAAGTAACACACTATAAAAAAATTTAAAAAGAATATTAAATCGACGAAATAAAGAATAATCGACATTGGAACCACTATAACAATTGGTAAGATTTGCTTTATTCAATTAAAAATTATGCAATCGACAATCCAAGATAGGAAATACTTATAAAGCATTTATAATTAGTATTCGAGTGAGTTTACCGTCAGTTTACCTCTCTAGAGGTAGTAATTTCCTTGTTTCCCTAATATTACACTCAAATATTTATTTATTTAAGAGCTCCCTCCAGTGGCAACGCCTCTGGGCCTCCTAGGAGGACGGACTCGGACTTCCTCGGCCTTCCTTCTGGCAGGGAATTAGCATGCAGGCCCCGATGCCGAAAATAAAAATTCGTTTTGTACGAATCTGTTCTCATTTTGTTCGACGGCCAGCACGAACGAACCGAAAACAAAGAACGCGCTAATTAAAAATGCTAAAAGTCTTAAGCTCTCCGCAAAGTCGGCCCGAAATTCCAGCCTCCTTTTCAGCTGTCCATTTCGACTGGGAGCTGAGCTGATGGCCAGCTTCCACTCCGTTCCCAATGCGATCAGAAGTGAATTTTCGTTTCTGTCCGGTTTTTGTTTTTGTTTTTATTTTCGTTTAGTTTCTTCGTTTTTTTCGGATCTTGTTGGAGTAGTAAACACCGCACGGCTGTCGATTTCTGTTTGCTGTCAGTTAGCCCGGCCTGGGATGGGGGTACCTCGGGTGCCGGAGGTGGGCATCCCTGCCGAGGGCCAACAACCATTCATCTTTGGCCGGTTCGAAGGGCCTCTCGTTTTCGGTTCTTTTGGGTTTTCGGTCATTTGTTGGGTTGGCGTGTTGCTTATCCCGACGATTCGACGATTCTGTTTCGAAATTTCCAATGAAACGCTGGAACAGGACTCAACATGCAGAGTTTATAGGTATTTTAATTAGTTAAAATTTCTCGTCTCGGTCTGGGAATCGACTGGAGAGGGAGGGAGGCGTCCCGAGACCACCTAGGCAGGTAACAAATGCCTTTCCTATGTAAACATAACCCTTTCTGGCCTATCTGGGCGAGCAATTCGAATATCTCTGCTCTAATGAAGCTTAATAAGTCCGGGAATCCTCCGTAAATGAAGCGATTACTCTAAAGCAAATCTCATTTGAGGATTACGATCTTCCCCATGAATAAAGTGTATTCAATTTTCCAGAAACCCAGTAGAAATTAAAATTAAAACGTCGACTTAAGCTGGGAAGAGGGCGACATTTATCCGGACAGTGACAAGTGTCCAACCCCGATCCAGATCCTCCTCGAAAAGGTTTTATTGTTTGTTTAATTGCGGGCAAGTTGGGCAAGTTGGGCTGTTCGGTGTACACTTGAAAATTGTAACAACAGCGAAAATGATAAATGATTCGCGGGTTTAACCCTCCACTTGCACAGCTGTTGGCTTTTCGGCGTAACATTTGCCGCAAATCAAAGGCAAACCGCTGATTATGTGGTGGTGGCTGGGCTGGGTGGTTGTCCGCCAGAGGTGGCGGCTCCGAGGTGGTGGCTTAGGCGGCTGGGCTGCCTGCGGCTGCCTTGGGTGCACTTACAGCCACGAAAATGTAATAAAAACGTGCGTCTTCACTTCATGTAAATCATGTCAGGCGGCGGCGAGTAGCGCGAAATATTCCTACTACACTGCGAGAAATTATTTATTAATCAAGTTTAGATATTAACAGATGGGAAGACAATATTTAAAGCTCTTGTAAGCATTTAGCATTTTGCATTTTGCATTTAATATTAAATTAAAAAGCTACAAAATATATATAGATCTGGAATATAGCTGTTTCTGATATATATATCGTCATCAGCATCCTTTTTCATATTAAGTATTTATCTCAAGTTTGAATTTTAGTTCAAAGCAAGCGGAAAAGCTACGGGAGTTCCTTGTTGCCTTTAGACTTTGATCCGATTTAAAGTTATAGCTCCAGCAATTTAAAATTATATATTCTATTTTTTATATAATACTCAAATTTTACACTAATTTCTTGCAGTGCAGCGAAGTAACATAGCAGCCGCTGCGCGCACACATCAGGAGCAAGGCATGGAGATCATCCTGACCGCAAAGCGATCGCAATCGCGCCGCGCAAGGCAAGGTGTCCCAGTGGAAATCCGAGATGGAGATGGAAGCTGGGTGCTGGGAGCTCTGGAACCTGGAACCTGGATTCTGGTACCTGGAGCTGGGAGCTGCAGTCGGTCCAGGGCGTCTTTACTGTACCGTCTACCGTCTGCCGTGGCGGTGGCGTGAACGTGCAAACATGTTGCACATGAGAGAGGCTGCCGCTAAAGTACTTGTACTTGTCATATTGTTATGGATTTATGGCAAACACGTATAGCTATAAAAATGACATATGCACGTGTATGGGTTAAAGTATGGGCTCGATGAGGAGGCTGTGCACTCCGTCTTAGCCCGAAGACATGAGCACGCGCAACCATCTCGATTACTCGCTCGCGTCGGCGCAAACCAACCCTCTGGAAGCCCGATCTCTGCTATATATCTCCCTATGAATGTAGTATCTTTCCACCCCTCGAATCTCCGCTAATTAATCGCCTTTGTTCGTGTCATAATTCGCTGCGATGTTTGCCTTACTGATTTTGCAATTGGATTTTGTTTAGGGGTGCATTTCCGGTTAAATGAGGCGTGCCAGGGATCTGTCCTTGTTCCTGATAGAGGCTGATGAGCGAACATGTGTGAGGTTCACAAGTGCCTGGATTTTTTCGGGTTTCGGGGTTAAGGATGGTGCAGATTGCGGGGTGAAGTCAGGTGGCCACGTTGATGGATGAGGGGCAGTGAATAAATCTGTTCTTCAAACGGGTTTAGATTTCAGTTACAAACCTGATGACATAAGGTTGGGTTCTCAGTTGCCATTCGATAGAAAGATTGATAACGAATTTAGCTAACAAAATCAAGGTTTTAACAATCTTTTTATTTAGCATTTCTCATTTAGCATTTCGCATTCCGCATTTAGCATTTTGTATGTTAAGATTCCGCCGAGATTAAGAAAATTAGGATTAAGTAAAAGGAAGACTGCGGTCACACTACGATTTGGAAAATGATAACTAAAACACATTAATAAGCTAAAAAGAAGATAAAATCGACGAAATAAAGAATAATCGACATTTTTGATAATTTTGAAATAGGGTTTAGATTTAAAGGTAATTCGTTGAATCTATTATATGTTATCTATATTTCAAGGTACTTAAAAATATTAATTTTTTTTTGTTTTGTATATAAGTTCATTTTTAAGCTAAGGATTACTATATTTGCCTTATAAGGCCCTCACATTTACAGAAAGATTATTCGAACTCCCCAAAGTCCTCAGCCTAATAGACCCCAGTGACATTAAACATAATATTCACAGATCCTTTAAGCAAACACTGCCAGCACTCTGGAGAATTTAAGGGAAAACTGCACAAATTCCCAGCGTTCTGTGTCCAGTGTTATTTTTCAAGTACCCGTAACTTCTCGCTAAAAATATGGACCATAAATCTATGGTCCCAGCCAGCAGCAGTGCCAATAAAAGCGTTCATAAACAACTAACCTAAGGCAACGTGGCTAAGGGCGGAGCAGCCACCAAGCACTAACCACAAACCGCCACCGAAGTAAAGAACAAACTGAATAATAAAAAATAAAAACAACAACGGAGAGGCGGAAAACACTTGAAAAATCTGTCGTAAAAATGTGAATGGTGTAAAACCAACTGGTTGAAATTGCCAACATATTTGCCTGTTTGTTTAATGAACTCGCTCGGGCTGTGACACTTCGCCGTGAGGGTGGGTTCTGCGGCGATTTTGATTACTCAATATGCTTGATTTTATGGATTTAAGCCACTGCCACTGCGCGCTCCACTTGCGCAGCTGTTCCGAAAGCTAATTCCGACAAAGAAATGCCATTAAAAGCGAACAAGTGTCCGAGACCGAGACACAGACAGAGAGTTCGCCAACGCACAACACACAAAAGACACCTGTAAGAGCCAAGTAAGCCAGTGTCTGCTATTAGCCGAAATCGAGACGAAGACAATGTAAGCCACAGTGGGCAAAATAATATCTCTGGTCCCCAGGGGAGTCTGGAGCTGGAGCTGTAGCCGGAGCTGGCCACCAACGCAAAGTCAAGCCGCTGCTCTCGGTCGTCGCCTTTTAGCCAATTTTGATATAACTGAAAGCGTCAATTATACGTGAAATTTATGATGCCGTGTGAAGAATAACACCAACTTGCAACATATTTGGACAACGTGGCAGCCGCACAATTGCCGCTCTGGGGTCTCCTGGTCTCTTGTCGCAGATATGTACCTTGATAATGGGCATTGTAGTGCAGCTTTTCCAGTCACAGGCACATCCACAGGCCCAAGCAAAAAATAAGAAAAGATGACAAAGGAGCCGGAGCGGTCTTCAGACGCTGCCCAGTACGCCCACCAAAAGAGGAGGACGGAGACCCAGATATTGCTTGGAGCCCAGAGCCTAGAGAAGACATTTTGGGCACACACCAAGTCAATTTGTTTTATCTATTGTCGAACAAGAGTCATGTCACAACGGCACAATGAGATTTACCATGTGTTGTTGCAGTTGCAGATGCACTGGGCGAAAATGGGGGTTATTAAAAGCTTATCTTAAAACTAAAAACAAGTAATAGGTTAATAGTTAGGCCTAATGTGGAGGAAAGATATACTCTCAAACATTTTTGCAAACTTGTAAAAAACCTTTGCTAATTTAGAGCAGGAAAAAAGGATAATAATCGATTAAAAATCCATGTTTTCTAATAAGAGCATCGAAAAATCCATAAAGTATTTTTTATGGTAGTAAGTAGGTTATTTTATTTATAAATCGTAAAGTAAGTCTAAGTTTACTTTGCAAAGATTTTATTTGAACACAGTTTACTTATAATTCCCAAGTGCTTATTCATGTCAAAACAATTTAAGTTAATTCAATTTAAATATTAATAAGAAATACAGATATTTACATTTTAAATTAACAAATAGGTTATTTTATTTATAAATCTTAAAGTAAGTTTTAGTCTATATTGCAAAGATTTCATTTTAACACAGCTTACTTATAATTCCCAAGTGCTTGTTCATCACAGGCTACATTGTAAAATGTCAAAACAATTTAACAACAATTTAATTCAAATATTAATAAGAAATACAGATAATAATTACATTATAAATTAATAAAAAAGTATTTTTATTTTTTTTCGTTTTCGAAATAAAAATCAAATTAAATAAAATACATAAAATGTGTTTAAGGCCATTTATGATTAAATTCAAATATGAATAAAAAATACAGATAATATTTACTATATAAATTAAATAGTACAATATTTATTTTCTTTCGCTTTCGAATTAAAAATCACATTAAATAAAATCCATAAAAATAATTTAAAGCCATTTATGATAAACGCTTACCTAGGTTTCTGGCCAGACATTTTAAGGCCAACATTTTGGACAATTGCTGGCCTTTTTCGGTTACTTTTTTCTCTGGATGTGGGCAGACTGCAGTTACTGTTGCTGCGGCGGCTGCTGCTGCTGCTGCTGAGGCTGCAACAATGGAGCTGCGGCAAATCAGCAACATGATTCGATATTTAGATATGCGCCTCAAGAAATATGAGCCGCTAACAACAACAACAGCAACAACAAAGATGCTGCCGCTTGTCGGCTTGTTGGCCGCATGTAATTGCCAAGTTTGTGGCTTAAGTCTTTTGTTTTGGCCACGCTGATAGGCCAGTTGCATTTAAATTTGATTTATACACTCTCGGCTCGCGGATAATTGGATGGAAGTCGCCGCTCTGCCTCCTGGGCTAATAATTGGCCAGCCTCGGTCGGGTTCCCACCCAAAATCGACGTTGTGGGAGTCTCTGCATGTAACTCCAGTTACAGTTCCAGGTTCCAAGGTTCGCGGTGCCCGGTTCCAGGTGTTAATTGTCAGTCCCCCAGGGGCACTGGCAGCCATAAAAAGCCACTGCTGCGGCCTAGATCCAGAATGTACTGAGCCCTGGTCTCTGGCCGGGACTTATAAACATAATTAAGTTGGAATCGTAAAAAAACGGCAGCATCGCTTCGGGCCAAAATGCGTGCAGCAGCCGAAGCAGAAGCCAGCAACTCCATTAACAAGTCGTGGTCCGATCCGATCCGATCCGAGACAGATTCCGGACCCGGCGGCTATATAGCGCGGCGTGCGACCAATCAGCGCCCGGCTAAAGAGCGTCGCTCTCGTCGAAGAGAACCAAACCGGTCTCCCCCGAAGAGAGGGAACTATGCCAAGTGAGAGCACGCTCGAGCATGGCCTGGGATCGCGGCCACCACCTCTGTGTGCCCAGCGGCAATCAGTCGTTAGTGGAAGCCTGAAGCGTACGCAGCACTCAGCGGAAGTCGCAGTCGCAGTCGCAATCGCAGTCACAGTTTTCGGAGCTCTCTTAAGCCGCCACCACCACCGCTTTTTTCGCTTCTTTCGCCTTTTTCGGTTGACTCTCCTCTCGCGTGACTTGCTCCGCCCCGTGGATGCTGCTCGAGGGCTGGAAGTGCCGCAGGATTCGGCATTCGGCGCTCGTTCAGTCGTGAGCCGTGCTTCGAGCGGTGATGAGTGTAATTCCCAGAGCCACGGTACGAGAGCAACCTCCTCCTCCTCCACCCCAAACTGGATTATAGTGCCTCCGACCCATTCCCCATTAAAAGCGAATTGTGAAAGTGTTAAATGTTAATCGATCGCTGATTACGACAAATGATCAAGTTGATGAAGCAAAAGTACACAGAAAGCCGAGAGAAGTGAGAGATCAACAATCAGCCGACATTGTGCCTAGTTTCGTGTGAGCGAAGAAAACGGAAATACCTTTCAATTAAAGGCTCTCGTACAATGCCCGTAAATAAATACATCGAAATACAATGCCGTTCAGAAAATTGTGTTTAATCTAAGAGTGGAAAAGTAAAAGTGCAAACAATGCGAATGAATATATATGTATGATCCGCCGAGGAATCGGCCGCCTCCATTGATAACGTACCCCAAGTCGGGAGCACACACAAGTCGGGAGCTACGAAGTGGAATTGAAACAGATTCGGAGTGAAAGAGCGGCAAAAAAGGCAACTAGCCCATAATGCATGACGATAATAAAGAATATAATAAGCCAGGCACTGAAAGAAAATGTTGTCAAGGGGATATTTCAGTTTCAAAAAGTGACTCTTACTTACCCAAGTTGTGGGAAATATTTTCCTCTAATGATACAACCATTGCAAGACCAAAACAAAAAAATCCAAAAAGATATATGCCACATGGTGCCAAAAACATGACATTAAGAGCAGAAATATAACAAATATCATTTTTTCAGAATTTACTATTTACTTTTTATCGCGAGACTTATTTAGACTTGTAGAAAATATATATTTTCTTTGACATGTAAAGCACTGAACTCTACAAATTTATATCAGACTCTCAGAATAAATATTGAATGTAGTTAAGATCAAAAATTTCATAATAAAATCCTAGAAATAAATGATGATATCGTTAAATGTTTCGTTTTCCAAATCGTAGTGTGGCCATAGTGTTCCTGTCATTTCATTAATCTCGGCGGAATCTTGACATAAAATGCGAAATGCTAAATACGAAATGCGAAATGCTAAATACGAAATGCTAAATGATGTGAAATGCGAAATGCTAACAAAATAAATGATGAATCTAAAAAACGAAAACTACGCAAAGATCATAGGAAAATATAATTTATTTCAAAAACTAAAATTAGTTAAAGAAAGTCTTATATTCAAGTGTGATTTTTTTCTGTGCACGCAGAGAGAACGGAGATAGTATAATGAAATCAGCAAGGGAACGAACGTGGATTAATGGTTCTGAATGGGCATAGGAAGAGCTCCGGATCAGGCGAGCGAGGAATATGCGCCACGCTCTGCATCACAGCCAATCGCTTAGCCATATGTTTGGCCCATCTAAACCATGGTCAACAGCACATTCAGATCGGTTCATTCAGAAGTTCTCCTGCTTACCCAATTAGCTGATAAATCTGGGCTTAACCCGGAGTAGCCAGAGATGATAGGGCATTCCCCAGTTCGAGGTCTCCCGGGAGTGAGTGTGTAATTTTGCAAATTGCAAAGAGTGCACCCCGCTCTTTTGGGGGGTGAAAGTTTCCGGGGGGGGGGGCCAGCAGCCACTTCCGGTCATGCCATGCAACATCTGAGTCTCGATTCAAAGTCAACGACTTCCGCTCGCCAAGGAGGAGGCCCGCTCCAAGCAAATTACTTAATTAAATGGACAATTAACACCCGGTCGTGGTCTGGGGGGAATGAGTAATGTTTGCAAGAGTGAAAATATCTGTAAATTAATATGCGCACAAGATGCAAATTTGTTTGCTGGCCCAAAGACAGAGGCAGCATCAGCTGCAGCTCCAGCTCCCGCGGCAACGGCGTTAAATTAACATAAATTGAATTGCATTTGCATTTGCATTTGCTTTTGCCTTTGCTGCTGTTGCTGCTGCGGTGGGGCAAAGTAAATGCTGCTGCGGTTGCTGCCACTGCCACTTGTGGCTGCTGCGGTTTGCCACTGCGTGTCAATTAGCGTTGATGATGGGCACTCGGTACTCGGAAGCTAGATGAAATAGATTTTGCTCTCTCTCTGGCAGCTCGTTTCAATTCCATTTCGTTCGACAATTGTTACAGAGCTACAAAACCCCAACCATCGGCTATCAAGTGGAAGTGTTAAGTGAGAAAAAAACAAGGCAAAACAAGGCCCCTTATAAATAATAAATAGTTTGTGATAACAACATTAACAAAACACAGAAAGCAAAAAAACAAATACGACCGGAGGCCGACCGTTACAGAGTGGAGAAAAATGATAGAGAAACCGGAATACAGCGAGTGCCTGCCCCGGAAAACAGCGAATTAAACAAAGGGCCAGAAATCTGCATACATGGGCTAATTAAAGATCGTCGCGAGATCATTTGACCACCAACCAGACCCAAAGTGAACCCAAAACGAAAGAAACCAGCTCCATCTAGATCGGGGAGATCGCAGTACCCACCAGCACCAGCATCGGCATCACAACGCCCACAGAATGTACACAATGTTTAGGAAACATTTTCGGCGAAAATCAACGGCGGAATCCACCGAGGAGACAGCATCCGAAGACAGCCTGAGAATGTCTACAAAGGCGGCGACAAAGAGGCAGCGGCTGAGGCCCCGGACTCTGCCCGTCGACTGTCGATCATTAAAGTCTGCCTGCAACTTAATTGCTTTAATTTTAATACTGTTAGTCCATAAGGTAAGCGAAAACCAATATATAAAAGCGAAGAAATAAGCGAAAAAGGCCCCAGATCCCAATACATGCGGGTGTAGTGTCTTCTAACAAAAAAAGAGAATTATTAAAGTTGATTCAACCCATGAGAATTGGCGATGGCTGAGGGCCAAAAGCCTCGATGGGGGACGTAAATAATGATGATTTTGGGTTTATTTTCGAGTGATTTATCAATTTTGCAACCAAAGACCTGCGTTTAATGGGAACTCTTTGCGAGGGCTACGTTTTTGAAGTCAGTAAAATAAATATTAGTAAGGTTCTGGGAAGTCATAAATGTGTAGAAATATTAATGCAGTTTCTGGGTAATATTATGCATAAAAATATTTTTTTGTTTAACTTTTTAAAGCTGGAGAAAATAGCCAAATATAAACCTATAAATGTAATGCAAGTAGGAATTAATAATTAGCTTTTTATCTATTTTCAAAATATTTTAAATATTTTTTCTTAGGTTTTCTTCATCTTATTATTATCATATAAAAGAGCTAAGTATTGAATTATAATTGTATTGCAAGTAGGAACTTTATAAGGGAACAGAAAATAAATAAGAAGCTTTGTATATATTTTCAAAATATTTTAAATATATTTTCTTTCGTTTTCTATATCATTTTATTACAAGAAAAGTAAATCCTTTTAAAGAGTAAATGAAATAAGCTGTAAAAACCTATTTTTCATAGATGTCAATCCACATTTTATGCCAATTTAAGCACTCATTTTCTTTGGGAGATTAAGCTGCTGTTAATGCAACTTTAGTGAGTCTTAAAGCTAAACCTTTTATATTTAACTACACATCAATTTGTTGGTATTTAAATGGCTTTACTCAGTCAAAATATTTTCCGTCTCTTGAACATTAAGCTAGTCTTTAAATAAAGTCGTTCTCCCGCTACAAGTTATATGTAAAGAGGCGGATTAATAGGATCTCATCCTCGTAGCCCCCTGGAAAGTGATCCAATCTATCTCCAGAAACCATCTCTCCGAAATGGTTCCCACATGGCAACGGTAGTCGAGGGGCAGAGACTCTTTCAGAGTTAGTTTTCGGGTTTTTTCGGGGTGTAGCCGTCATAAAGTGTTACACAAAGTGCCTAAACATGTATTGAGATGCCAGAGAGAAGCAAGAGATGCCTCGAGCGGCAATTAAACAGGCGGAGAGGTAGCCAACGGTTCAAAAATACATAAAAATTAATCGCTGCTCGGAGCAGTTAGGGGGAGTTCTCGATCTCGGCATCTCGGAGGGGGAAGCCTGGTCAACAAACAACAATTTGATTAATACGCCGGCCAACTCGAGGGGCAGACATTAGAATCCAAAGAGCGGGAATCTCGGCAGAGTCCCAAGACCCCGGTGGAGCCATCAAATTGATTACACACATTTATCTGGCTTGGACCGCGGACCGTGGACCGGGACCGGGGATTGCATTGATTTAGGTTATTCAAGGCGATAAAAGTAGCCGGCAGCCTAAATGGATGCAACTATTTAGTTGTTAATGAAGTAAATAAAAAGTTAAATATTTTGTGGCCTCCTCGATTTATGGTTCACTTCCAGGGAAATCAGAGGCGGCGATCGCATCGCCTCGGTTCACATGCTTGGTTGGGAATCGGAATTAACCCAGTTGAGGATGAGGAGCCGAGGATCTCTGACATTTATGGGCCATAAGCTGCGAATTAAACGGACTGCGAAAAAGGCGAAAGGCATTGCGAAAGGAGCTCCCACGAAGCGGCTTAATTAAAGCTTAATTTCACATTAACTCTCCCTCCGAGTAGCTGGCGCCGCAGCACTAATTTCTTAAGCATTTCATCGGGTTTATCTAATCGAGGCAGGGACGTGGGATTACGTCAAGGTTTGTCCGGATGCACTGCAGCTGCAGCTCGAGAGCCGAAGATATGTGATAAATAAATAAGTAAGCAGGCCTCCGAAACAGGTTCTCCGATCGAGAATCCCAGACAAAAGGAAATCACAAGAAGACGCCAAGAGAAACTGGCCGAGAGACCAGCATTTGATTGATCTATGGCAATGGCCAACAATGCCTGTGGTTTTGGCTTTAGTTTGTTGGTTTTTCAAGTTTTTAGTGGATTTTCCAGCAGCAGCAGCAGCAGGTGCAGCACCGTTAGACCCCAGAAGGCTAAATTGCAATTTATTTCTAATAAACTTATCAACACTGCCAGCTACCAGGGCCAATGACAATAAATTTGCTGAAATATGAAACCATAAAAGCAGGAGTCCGCGGCTAAGAGTTTTCATTAGCATATTTCCGCGAAGGAGCCTCCTCTCTCCAGGAGCAGCCTCGTAGAACTGGTAATGAACCTTTAAAATACAAAGTTGATGGTGGTTTTCAGAGTTCTGGCTTCCAGACTCTCTCCCGGCTCAGCTAAGTTATGATAAGCGATTTTCTAGAGAATAGTTAAACTTTATGTGCCATTTATCAGCCCGAGAGTCGGCGATCTAATGTGTTATTAATTTTATGGCAAATGCTCCTATCGATAGGCTCTTGATTTGTGGCCACTCCGAGAGTACAGATTCCAGATTGCCGACTCCTGGTGCCTACTGGCCCGTCTCCAGCTGGCACACAAAAGGCATTCTAAATTATACAAGCCGCTGGATATCTCGTTTGATTAAGTGAGCCGAAACGGTATAGTTAGGAGCTCGCTTTGTGCCGGAAAATATTTCTCATTATTTTCGTGTTTCATTTGCTGTTAGATTTATCAAGTCCAAGAGAGCTCCTTTCATTTGCCTACCGATTTCTTCGCTTTACTTCGGATCTCCTCCGGATCGATCCATCTATTTTTGTGTTTTTAATTAAAACCTCTGCCGCAGCCCAATCAGAGCGCCCTAGGTGGCTTATTAGCTTTTACAACCGGCGAGCCAACGATCGGATCGGATCCATAAAGTGTTGAGCATATTATTCGATGGGAATGGGAATGGGAATCGGACGGGGATTGGGCACAGGAATGGGAGGGAGGAATGTGAATCGTTATGACCCGTGATTGATTTGAACGATTTGAGATCTGGGCGCTTGTCTTCGATCCGCTCGCAATGTACTTTCTGTATCGATAACCCCGTTTCTCTCCTCATTTTACAGATATCCGCAGCTGGTAACTTCGAGCTGGAAATATTAGAAATCTCAAATACCAACAGCCATCTCCTGAGCGGCTATTGCTGCGGCATGCCATCGGAATTAAGGGCCACCAAGACGATGGGTGAGTTAATGACAGGCTTTAAATATTAACACATTTCTTACATTTCTTGCTTAGAGGAAAGTTAGGGCCTATAAAGAAGCCCATCATAAAATAAAGCGACTTTGAAAATGGAAAGTGATAATTATTGCGGCATATTTTTATAGGTTTTATTCTTTAGGCAAGAAAATAAAACTACTTTAGACATAAAGTCATTACATAAATTAATTTAAATTATTATTCAGTACAAATGTAAACTATTTTATTATTTATGAAACCATGTTTCGTAATGAAAATTATTCACAAGAAAATGAAATTTATTAAAAAGTGTCAACAACATTTAGATAAACTTTTCTAGAGCCTCTGAAAAGCGTTAAAAATGTTATAAATATTTTAAAAAATAGATTCTTCTTTAAATTGATTAAATTTCCAAGTAATTTATACTTTCTTGTTAAAAAAACAAAACCTATCTAATTCTATTTACAAGTCTTAAGAATTATATCTTAAAAATTTCTTTGGAATTTCTCTGGAATAATCCGAGACTGCCTTCTGCCCTTATCTGGTTCCTTTAAAAGAGGCGGTCAAGGTTCTTTCTTTCCCATTATCAGCAGAATTTGCACTCTGCATACTTCTGTGTATAATAAATGTTAATAAACCCCAATAATTATTATGCAATCTCTCTCCCTGGCTCCCATATATTATAACCGAGTGATAACCCGTGCCGTAACTCTCTCTCTCTCTTCTGCAGGCTGCTCACCATGCACAACGGCATTCCGGCTGTGCCTGAAGGAGTACCAGACCACGGAGCAGGGTGCCAGCATATCCACCGGCTGCTCGTTCGGCAACTCCACCACCAAGATACTCGGCGGCTCCAGCTTCGTGCTCAGCGATCCGGGAGTGGGAGCCATTGTGCTGCCCTTTACGTTTCGCTGGACGGTAAGTGCACTGTTCCCAGGCCACCTAGAGCCACCATCGCCTCCTCCCCGTAGAAGCACGCTTTTGGCACGAGCTGGCCTTACTTTAGCTCTCATTTTCTGCGGCTTTTAATATGCGAGTTTCTTGCGAGTTTAGATAGAGGCGGCGGCGGCTCTCGGTTCCGCATGGAGAGCTCAGGGCTGAGCTCGGGGAGATAAGGTCGAGCCGGCAACAGAAATGTGAATGAGCCGAGAGCTCGTGCCGGATTGATAAGAATATATGCATATATGGGCATTTCCATAGGCATGTCAAGATATCATAACTAATGCAAGATGAATTTTAGCTTTAATTTAGTGAGACTTAATATTAAATCTAAATCTTGTTGGAAATGCCCATATAGTCTCTTTCTTCTCGTCACTTCCTGTGTCAAAAATTCCAGCGTGGGTTCCCCTCATATTCCCCTAAATCATCTGGCGTGA
Organism: Drosophila tani; assembly: GCA_008042535.1. NCBI lineage: Eukaryota > Metazoa > Arthropoda > Insecta > Diptera > Drosophilidae > Drosophila > Drosophila tani. The sequence goes on along the minus strand of VNJO01005619.1, from coordinate 12,479 downwards.
AAAAGTGTATAGCCCCCAAAAGCGGCTTACTCATTCCTCATGCCCGAGTCGCCCGGAGCCCTTCTTCGCCAGCGGAGATTCTCCCTGCGGTAGCCCGAAAAAAAGCAATTAAAAATTGTGTTTCGTGTTTTATACGTATATTTTCCACCTCCTAAGCGGCTTTCGGTTAATTAAGTGAGCATAATGCGGGCTTATGACTGCCAAACTGGGCAGGAATAAAAACCCATACACTCTGTATGGGCCGAGAAAAAAAAGAAACACAACATAAAATAAACGTGGCCTGGTCTGCGGCTCTCTTAACTCGATTAAGGTAAAAATGTAACCTGGCTGGGGTGTAGTCGCAGAAATTGAATTGAGGTTTCTGTTGTTTTATATTTATTTTTTATTTCTTTATTTTTTATTTGGTTGTTATGTACGGCTGGTGTTCTGGTTGTCGTTGCCTCTGTTTCGCCGGTGTTCCAAGCTAACTTGGCTAACAATTACACGCCCCGACCAGGCCGGTGTCCAAAGCTAATACGAGTGCGATCGGTACCAAGGCACACTTGCAGAAAAATACGCTTAAAATCATTAGAGGTTTCAAAATAAAGTTGTTGATATTATAAAGATATTGCCTGGCCACTCCTAAGCATTTAATTATTTACAAAATATTTTTTATTAAGCATTATTGCTTGTAAAATAGAGCCTAGACGATACATCGATGTATCGATGTTGCAGAAAAAATAGCATACATCGTTTCGATATTTTTAACAGCGATCTCAACATCGATGTATCGATTTATCTGCTGGAAATATTTTTATCAAAATATTTTTCGAGTGCAGCTGAATTCAAAGTCGCTGTCTCCGTCGACGCTGACGTCGGCATGCGCCTGCGCCGCCGCTTACATTAGGCAGCCATCGACGGCCGGTGACGAGGTGTGGCGGCGGGGGAGCAGCATGCGTCAGAGTCCCGGCTCTTAGTCTTGGGTTTTGGGTCTCCTGCCTCCACCCATGCCGGTCCAAGCCACACCGTTCCACACCATTCCGTACCTTGCCGTGCCTCCACTCCCCCGAATCCCAGTCCCGAGCCGCGTCCAAGTCGTGGCCTGAAGTGCGGACAACCTGTTTCGTGGGAACATTACCTTGTCGCGCTTGTCGCTTGGCCGATGGCGATGGCGATACGTTACGCTTCGCTTTGGTTTCGCTTTAATCTTTTGCCTTTGCTGGTGCTTTTCCTTTTTTGCTTGCTTTTTTGCCCAAGCACACAGGCACAAGCACAAGCACACATGTGATCCAAGCCAGACCTGTGACTGCAGTCGAAATATTTTATTCTGGATATTTAAGAGTGAGTCTCAGGGAAGGTTATTAAGGGGAGAAAGAAAAATGCTTAAATCACTTTAACTATATTGAAATAGAAAAGGATATTGGATAGCATTAACTTAATTACAAATATTTACATGAAATATTCAAACTATTGCCTTAGCTTTTGCGAAAATTAATTTGTCTGTCAAATATTTAAATTCTTCGACTTCTTCTCGTATTTTTTCTGCAAGTGTGCTCAGCCCAAGCCCCGAAACCTGGCAAATTCTGCATACTGACTTCGTAATATTTGCCCGCAGACAGAGATTCAGTCAGTCAGGTTGCTGGGTTGAGGAACCCTCGAGAAACCTTTCACAAACTCATGAAAAATCTTCAAAAAAAATACAGAAAAAATCAAGTAAAGAGAGCTGCTGCTGCCGATCTGGTCGCAATTGTACCACTTTTTATTGAATGACTTCTTCTTCGTCTTCGACTGCTGATTGAGTGAATGGCATGTTGAGACTTATAAACATGACTTAGGAAATACTTGAGGCCTCAAGCACACACAGCAAACACACCGTACACACCATACATCATAACCTCGGCGGGCCTTCAGTGTAACTGTCAAACACCAACTTCATAGAGGAGGCCCTCCTCTCGGGGAAACATTCCCAAACTACAACCGAATTTCACTTGACAATATTTTCCACATGTCGAGCGAAGTTGATGATCTGGAGTGCGCGTGCGCGGCCATTGAGCGATCTCGAGTGGAATTTGCGGAGCCTCTTCGGGCCGAGACCTGTTCCACTTTCCGCCGAGTCCAAGAGCCAACATGAATGACTGCCCAAATAAAATAAATATAATGTGTGTGCTCCGTGGGCTTTTGATCCATTTATTGCGACTACCTCCACAAAAGTTATTGTTTTCCAAAAGAGACGCTCCTCCTATGGCTGCCATTGATGAAAGTGAGGTTCTTGACTCGCTGTGTAAACATTTCGGTGGCCAATTGTCTCGCTAAAAGCTACTTGATTTGATTGAAAAATGGTTGAGAAGAAAATAGATTTGAATTAACAAAAGAGTCTTGTTTTTCCATTATCTCCTTCCGCTTTAATGACAATCTAGTTCAGACCTCCCTCCCATTGGCTCGTGTCTAGTTTTTGTGGAAATCCAAAACCAAATTCAACGCCATTTTCAATTGATACACTTCCGCTGGCATTGCCATGCGCCGCCCGGAACAAGGGAGCAAGTGACATGACAACGATATGGAAACCCGAGACCCTGGTGGTCAGTTTATGGATGGATGGATTTGACAAAGTGTGTCAAGTTGTCGTGGTTGTTGCTTTTGCCGACTGGCCGACTGCAATTAGCCAATGTCTGCTTTGGACTGATTTAGTGTCGCGTCGCCAGGGCAATTACAGGGGAATCCCCGCCTGACTGGGCCGCCGCCGCCTCCCACTGCTAAATGAGCATTTCCTGGCATCCAGCGGCGGCGGCATCCAGACAACGTCGTCGTTTAATTGCTTTCAGACCAACGAAAAATCTTCTACAAACAGCGAATCTTCAATTTTTTTTTTATAGTCATGCAAAGGAGGAGTTTCAAGAAACAAAATCAGCAAGCCGAACGCTTAAATACGCTGGGAAGTTTATTAGTTGCCTTGTAAAAAATCTGAAAAATTGCTAAAGGGGTCTTAACTTAATTTTAAATATTTGACTTTGCGAAGGAAATTATTTCTAGAAAGACTCGAGAGATTTGAATATATTTTTAATTAGAAATCAAAGAAAACATTGTATAAATACCATAAAAAGTTTTCCGTTTGTAAAAATATATTTCTCTTTAAGGAAATTATTTAAAATATTTCCATAAGGCATTACCCTTAATTATTTAAATTTAAAGCTACGCTCTGGTTACATTTTTTAATCTCCAATTTCCCCTGTTATTACTAAAAATTATAACACCCTTTTAGCCAAGAGTAATAAAGGCCAAAACTAATCTGAAAACTAAAAGAGTCTTGTGTCTGAGGCTGTGTTTTGTTTTCGCATTTTGTTTTGGCCAATTGCAATGCCATGGACGTGGACGCAGACGCTGATGCAGACGTGGACGTGAACTCGGACATGGACATGGCCAGAGTCTGTTTAGAAAGTCCGCGCTCCTCCTGCGTGAAATTAAAGTGTTTAGCTTTGCTCGCTTTTGTTTGTTGTCCGATCGCTTTGTTCGTTTGTTGCTTCGATGCTCGTTCGTTTATTTGTTTGTTTGTTTGTTTGTCGGGCTGTCTGCGTTGTCTTCATTTGCATCCCCGGCGAGCAGGCCGAGATTAAACTGTCCATTAGCGTCAGGCCTGAAAAAGCTCCGAAACTAAATGCCACTCTCTTCCCTCCTCTTCCCCACGTTCAATTACAGAAGTCGTTTACGCTGATACTGCAGGCGTTGGATATGTACAACACATCCTATCCAGGTAAGTGCGGTGGCAATTGCCGACTGGCGCTCGTTACCAGCCAGCAACCAGCCTTGTTGCAAGCTCCGAGTTGCAAGTTGCAAGTTGCTAGCAGCATGTCGCTCGTTATTGTTTGCCAGAGCCAAGGCATTTGGCTTAATTAGCCAAAGAAGACAAAGAGCTGCGCAAGGGGTACACTTGGGAGAAATTAAGGGATTTCAAAAGGGGATTTAAAAGGGATTACAGAAGAAGGTGAACTTGTTTTTAATAGATTAAAATCAAGTTTTTGAGTGAGTTATATCTTAAAATAAATATAGGAATATTAGAAATGCATTTTCTTGGTTTTATAAATTTTTGGAATTTTATTCACTTATTTTTATAGAGAAAATAATTCAGTAAGTCACTGTAAGCGTCTTTATTCCTAATCTTAGGCTGAATAAACGAATTAATATAAATTTTGTTTACAATAAAATCTTTTCTAAATTAAGCAAGCTGTTCAAAAAACTACATTTCAAATTCTGATTACTAAAAATAAATTTTAGACATCAGGTTTTCAATAGAAACAATTAACAAAATGCTTAAAGTTAAGTTTAAAATATTTAAAACAAGTTAAAAATTATTTTTCTTAAAGTTGAAGGGGAAATTTTTACCATTATTTTAAAATAAATATCTATTAGCCATTTTATAACCACTTTTCATACCTTGAAATCAGTATCTATTCTCCCAGTGTACCCTTAAGCGCTTGAAATGGTGCCAACAACTGACTAAATTCTCCTCCTGCCCACTCTCCGACTTTTCCCCACCCCCTGATCCTTTGGAACGCCAACGTTGATGCCACCAACCACGAATCCGAATCCGACTACGACTACGACCGCGACGACATCCACAACAATTGTCATGCCACGCTCGCATCCGACTCCAACTCCGAATCCCAATACGAACTGCAAAATGCAGATGCGGAGAGGTTAATTGAGGAAACATCATACTCGGGCGTGATACTGCCAGCGCCGGAGTGGAAGACGCTGGACCACATCGGCCGCAACGCCCGGATCACCTACCGCGTCCGGGTGCAATGCGCCGTTACCTACTACAACACGACCTGCACGACCTTCTGCCGGTCGCGCGACGATCAGTTCGGTCACTACGCCTGCGGCTCCGAGGGTCAGAAGCTCTGCCTCAACGGCTGGCAGGGCGTCAACTGTGAGGAGGCCATCTGCAAGACCGGCTGCGATCCCGTCCACGGCAAGTGCGATCGGCCCGGTGAATGCGAGTAAGTACACAAGGAGAAAATCCTATAATATTCTATTAAATTTAATTATGTTTGTTTATCAAAATGAGTTGTACGCTCTTAATGATATGAGAGAAAGATCGATCAAGAAGCTTTCTTACAATTTTCGATTAAATAAGTTGTGGGGAGCACCCTGTGGTCCCCCTTGCCACCCTGTGGGGCTCCTTGTCACCCTGTGGTCCCCCTTGCCACCCTGTGGGGCCCCCTTGCCACCCTGTGGGTCCCCTTGCCAGCGTCGAACAGTGATTATGGCGTTAAGCTTACAAGTAGGCACGGTCACTCTGATCTCTACGACCACATTGGTGACACGAAAAATAGAATAAAAAGCTTCTTTTAGATAATCAATAAATAAATAAATATTTGCTGCGACCCATAAAGTGCTTACTCATACAAATAGACTTAGGATAAAGAAATATAGAACCCGCTCATAATTAAAATCAAGTTACCAAGTAATTCTACAATCTCTATCTTTTAGAAAGCACACTTTTCACATTTTCCTCACTGTGTATGGCGGTTTACCTGTTTTTCACCGGGTTGCCATGCTCAAATCCCCACCTTTTGTAATTACGACCCCCTGCCACCCCATTTAACGATGTGATTATGACACTTTTTGCATGTGTCCAGCGCGGAGTTTGGGGCCGCGCTTAATGGCTGTGGCCCCGAAGACCGGGGAGTCCATAGAGACCACGGATCACCATTGACAGGCCAAGTCGCACAGTTATAATGGCCCAGAGTGGCTTTCCTTTTGTGTGTGATCAGTGGGGCGGGGAAATGGGTTCTATAGCTCACATGGGGCGGGTTTTTCTGCCAACTCTGGTTCTTTTTTTTCCTCTCCGATTTTTTTTGAGGCTAAATGTGTGAAATAGTTGGCAGAGTTTCTCTCACATGGCCATTATCAGATGCAAATGTCAGTTGGGATTCAAAGAAAGTATTCTTTATAGATAATTAAAAGCAGACAGACTTTGCTTAGACTCCTTATACCCAAATCGAAGCCTCCATTCCCTCTGATCTAATCACGTTGCTTCCCAATCAATCGCCAGTCTCCCCGCATTCCTTATTAAATTGTTCGCACTCGGTAACTGGCTATTTGGGAGATAACCCCGGAGTGCTATAAAGTTGTAACCAGCCATATAATCGGCAATCAGGTGCCAGAGCCAATACGATTCCCGGCCAGAGAGCAGGCTAATCAAACGCCCGCACGATGGCCAAATGCTGATCACGGCCAGAAGACCTCCTCCTGACTCTTTGCTTGTCCCGGCTACAGTTGCAACTGCTCTGGCTCCCCACCACCTCTTCCTGGTTGGGGGCTTTCGGTCCGCCCCTTTGGAACGGTCATGCACAGACGTTGGCAACGTGGAGCGACGACTGCCTGGCACAGCAAGAGCTTGGGCTTGAGGTACACCAGGAGAAATATAAGCGATTTAGTTGATTTGTGATATTAGAAGATCAGCAAATCTCTTAAGATGAGTTCCTGCTATTTATAATATATTTAAAATGTTTTAATTAATTATTTTCTTATACATTTTAAAGATATTTAAAATATAACATTTATCCCAGCTTCCCGATTTTTTTTTTCGAAGGAAAACCCTTGTTATTGTAAAGAATTGAGCATCAAAAGCATCTCTTATTTATTTCCGTGCTTTCCAAGAGCAGAGCACGAAAAAACGTTTGCGCTTCGGTTGTTCCTGTTGCAGCAGTCGCAGCAGTTGCTGCAGTTGCTGCAGTTTGCTGCGGCAATAGTTACTGCAGTTGTTGCTGCCGTTGTTAATGTTCCAGCGTAACACAGAATACGTGAGCCCGCGGCCATGATTGCATTTCTCGACGGCATCATGGGGCTCTCCATCAGAGGCCTCCATCCAGCCTCCATCCCCATCCCCAGCTCCATCTCCATCGCTCGTCCTGATTCTAAATAGCAATAATTAGCGTGGCCTAGAAAACATCAAAAGTCTGTAGATTTCCGCTCCGCTGCAACAATTATAAGCCAGAAGAAAAATTACTTTTGCTGTTTGCACGTTGCTGGCCCATTTGGCGAGGAGCTGGAGCTGGAGATGGAGCTGATCCGCCGCCAGATAGCCTGGACGGGCTGCCGTTTTAATGAAATCATAAATTACCAACGCCATCGAACGGAGCGAACGGAGCGAACGGAGCGAACGGCGAACGACTATCGCCGACCACGTCATGCCCGGAGCTTGTAGAGTTAGCACCTCGCCGGGAGATAACTCCGATGGCTGGGCCTGGACCTGGACCTGGACCTGGCTTTGGCTAACTTTGATCCCCCTGCACTCTGGCGTGTTGCGGCGATAAAATCGCGAAGCGAGTCGAAGCTGCACCGCCACTTTAGCATTTGAAGCATCAAGGCCAAAGTTCAGAGTGACCCAATTCGGTGGTTTGGCCATAGAGCTAAGGAACGCGTTCCCAGGCCAAATTGAAATGTAAAGAAACAGCTGAGATCGATGGATGAATAATGGGGGAATGTTTTCCCAAGATCCAGATAACCTTCTTGGGGTTCTCTGATTTTATGTTACATTTTCTGAGTTGGAAAAGTACATTTTAGCCACGCTTCATCGTCAGTAGCCAAGGAAAAATTGAAAAATATTTTCCCAAGCTGCACCTATATTAAGTTAATGCAAGTTCACCTTTCCAAGGGGTCTTGTATGCTCCATTTTCCATCTTCCTGGGGGGAATAAAGCCCACCTGTAGACATGCCCCATTTAGTAATCAGTGCCCTGTGTTCCCATGGATCCTTCAACTCTCGGTCTAACCTAGGGTCCTCCATGCTTCGATTGGTAAATCACCAAACTCATCATCACCCCATTCCTCCACAGATGCAGACCCGGCTGGCGGGGTCCCCTGTGCAGCGAGTGCATGGTCTATCCCGGCTGCAAGCACGGATCCTGCAACGGCAGCGCCTGGAAGTGCGTCTGCGACACCAACTGGGGCGGCATACTGTGCGATCAAGGTAAGTGACCCCACGCAATTACCGGGATTGGAACTGGGATTGGGCAGCTGCCATTGGGAATCGATAATCATAGTTTCGCTCTGCTCTCCTCGGTCTCTCCCTGGACAGACTTAAATTACTGCGGCACCCATGAACCCTGCAAGCACGGCGGCACCTGCGAGAACACCGCTCCGGACCAGTACCGCTGCACATGCGCTGAGGGCCTCTCGGGCGAGCAGTGCGAGATCGTGGAGCACCCGTGCGCCACCCAGCCCTGCCGCAACGGCGGCACATGCACACTCAAGGTAAGTTGCCGTCCAAAAACTGAAATCCCGCGATTTATGCACCTCTTCGCGGTGCCATAAAATAATTTAATACGCTCTGGACCCCCACCATCTAGTGTGCACTTGAAAAATAATAGTTTTATTATTAATAAAATAATTATGAAAGTTTCCAATGAACTCTCATTAAAATTAAATATTAAATATCTTGAAAATCGTTTCTTATTAAACTAAAATCATTTCTTAATTGAAATATATGTCCCTGGTTCCCCTACTATTTTTTGACGAGTGTTCTTTGGTCTCTCCTTGCAGCCCATGAACGCAACCCGACCGCCTGTGTACCGCATCATGCGCGGCATGGGCTCCCTGGGCAAGCCGATAAGCCGCCGCGAGTCCATCCGCAGCCTGGAGCACCTGCGCCTCAAGGAGGAGACGGGGAACGGCAGTGGCTCCCCGGGACTGAAACGGGGGGCAGTGGGCCTGGTATCCCAGCCGCAGCAGCCACTGATGACGCCGCCGGCCGCCGGCTTCACTTGCGGCTGTGCGGCCGGATGGACGGGACCGACATGCGAAATAAGTGAGTTTTTCGATTTAATTTTATTCTGCAGCACGCGATTAGACACAGCTCTTGGCCAGTTACGTTTGTTGGCCAAGCCAAGTCGGGCTGAGTGTGTCTTGGTGGTGCCTCTCGATCATGCAATTGAGCACACACGCATTTGGGTGTAGCGAAATGAAATGAAATGAAATGAAATGAAACGTAGCACGCACAGGCTGTTATTGTGGTGTGCTGCCTGTGCTTTTTGTTATTATTATTTCCGACGGTGGTCCAAGCAAATTCGGTTTGCCTCGGTTTTGCATTCCAATTGGAGCACGACCGACAGACACATTCACCAGAAACTATTTGCAATAAGCCGTAAGCTAATTGAGTTGCCAATTCCCCAAAAGCGAAGCGAAACCAAAGCTGAGGCTGAAGGATTTACATGTTTACAGCCAATTAGGGGTATTTTCAGAGGCTTACATAAATGGGTTTTGTCATTTAAAAATATGAAGACAAAAGTAGTGTTATTGTAGTTTTAATATGAATTCCTCTTTATTTTGCCGATTTCGTTTCTTGGTTTTACTTTCCAATGTGCTTTATTTGGTTATTTAAATCGGAGTGTGACCGTATTCTTCCTTTTTACTTAATCCTAATTATCTTAATAGGAATCTAAACATAAAATGCTAAATGCTAAATGGCTACACTATGCAAAGCTAACAGTAGCAAACTTTAGGCTGCCAAGAAAGGGTTTATATATGCTTTATAAGGCCCAATGAAAGGGAAGAGGATATATGTTTGCTTGTTAATAAAATAAACTAATTTTTAAATATATTCTTTAACTATTGCTAGCAAGGATCCAAGTTTCTGACTTCTTCCTTCCAAAAGCTCCTCATTAAAAATGTAATTATAGAAGGTAACCCCCTCCTTGACCCTTAAAAACTTAAGATTTCTCTTAAGCTTAATTAAGCTAAAAGTCAAGATATAATCTGACCCTTATTGGCGGCTAATGGGGCAAGCCAAAGGGTCAGAACTGCATTTTTTCGGGGTGCAATCCTTATCAGCTTCCCTTTTGGCAAAGCAAACAAATGAGTTGCGTGCTGCCGGAGATGAGGAAATGCGAGAAGGAAGCCGAGTCTCCCCAGAGATTTCAGGCAACCGATAAGCCAGGCACGCAGACCAAAGACTCAAGACTAAAGCCACCACCACCACAACCACCGATCCGCCAGCTAGGTCAATGACTTGGCCAAGAGCCACCTGCTCGAGCCTCTTAGAGCAGCACAACTCGAGAGCTCAACCAACAGCAAAGTCAACACATTCACTGGGGGAAATAATGGGTTTAAAATTGATATTAAATTTATAGGGAATACAAAAATGATTATATAAATAAAAATAAATATAATAGCAAGATAAAAGCAATGAAAGCTTGGAAAAACAACTATTTTCATTCAAAGTTCACATTTTATTTTGCAAATTAAAGATTATACTTAACTCCAAATAATTTATAGAGTGAAATAACCTATCGTAAGATTTCTCTATAGATTTTCCTCCCAGTGTTTTCCCTTTATCTCCGGATGCCACTTAACAATCTCTTGCTCCCATCCTCCCCAGATATCGACGAGTGCGCCGGCGGTCCCTGCGAGCATGGTGGCACTTGCGTGGACCTCATCGGCGGCTTTCGCTGCGAATGTCCTCCGGAATGGCGCGGTGGCGTCTGCGAGGAGGACTTCAACGAGTGCGAGGCACCGCATGCGCCGGGCCTGCCGCCCAACTCCCTGCTGACCACCACGGCCAGTGCCATTATTGGCGGAAATCTGAGTAGCTCTGAGCTCCTGGCAGCCCTGACCCGGGCCGTGGAGTCCTCTGCCTCGGCGATCGGGCCCTGCATCAATGCCCGGGAGTGTCGCAACCAGCCGGGATCCTTTGCCTGCATCTGCCTGGAGGGCTGGGGCGGACCCACCTGCGCCGAGAACCTGGACGACTGCGTGGGTCAGTGCCGGAACGGAGCCAGCTGCATTGACCTGGTCAACGACTACAAGTGTGCCTGCGCGCCCGGCTACACGGGTCGCGACTGCGAGACGGACATCGACGAGTGCGCCACCTCGCCCTGCCGCAACGGGGGCGAGTGCCAGGACATGGTGGGCCGGTTCAACTGCATCTGCCCGCTGGGCTACTCCGGATCCCTGTGCGAGGAGGCCAAGAACCACTGCGCCTCGTCGCCCTGCATCCAGGGCAGTTGCCACAACACGCCCGGCAGCTTCTACTGCTACTGCCCGCCGGACCGCGCCGGCAAGCTGTGCGAGCAGCAGCGTCCGCTCTGCTCCCAGCCGCCCTGCAACGGTGAGTGCGAGCATATAAATAGCCCAGAGCTACGTGGAGGCCCTGGGAACCGATCTCGAGCCAATGAAGACGTCATTAAGCTCATCAATGGCAGTTTTTTGTGGTCTTTAGCCTACACTGGGAGACTCTCTCTGTGTTTTGATTAAGTTTATTATATTTACTTCAAGAAGAAGTATCATATATTCATTTCTCCAAGTGTAATCCTGCTATAATAAGCCTAATCATGTCTCCCCTTTCCGTAACAGAGGGCTGCTTCGCGAATGTCACTTTGGCGACAGCGGCAGCCACCGCGCCAGCGTCCACAGCCACGACTTCCACCTCGGGTTCCGCCTCCTCCTCCGTTGCCAGCACGATGACAACGCCGAGCGGCCTGCCCTGCAGCGGGCAGGGCAGCTGCGAGACAGGCGACGGGGGCACCTTCTGCAAGTGCCATGTGGGCCACACCGGCACCTTCTGCGAGCACAGTGAGTAGTCCCGGGTACCCGGATCCTCTGCCGATCAGCAAACTCATTAACTTTCTGCAGATCTCAACGAATGCTCGCCGAATCCTTGTCGAAACGGGGGAATTTGCCTTGACGGCGACGGCGACTTTACATGCGAGTGCATGTCGGGCTGGACAGGTGAGTCGTCGGGTTGACTTGGGCTGGGATGTGGATGAGTCTCAACTGAGACGAACTGAACCGAACCGAGCTGACTTGAGTTGAGTTGAGCCTGGGGTGCGCTTTAAGCGGCCGCCAAAGTGAACGTCAAAAAAGAGCGTTGCAACAAGTGCAGGAGGCAGGCGGCAAACGAATAGTGTTTGGTCGAAGGATGAATACCCTAACTTTATATTTATTTACACTTAAATTTATATGTCTCTAGGAGAAAGGAGTCTCGAAGAAAAACTTTTAAGACAGCATTATTTAAACAAGTTTGTGGGGAGCACCATGTGGGGACTACCCTGTGGGGAGCACCTTGTGGGGAGCACACTGTGGGGAGCACCCTGTGAGGAGCACCCTGTGGGTGCGTTAAGCAAAAAAGTAAGCACGGTCACTCTGACCTCCACGGTCACATTGGTGACACGATGAAGAGAATAAAAAGGCTGCTATCACAAATAATTAATTAATTAATAGAAATATAATTAATAATTGCTGCGACCAAGTTAACTGGTGACTCCTTCGAGAGGGCATCCGCAAACCTGCTGTAAGCCGACTGACTTGGCGCATTATCAACGCTTGGGGGCTTTAAATGGGCGCGAGACGACGAGTGGTTGGCTACGTTAAGAGCGCTACGCTCTCACACACTCGTACTCGTACACGCACTCGTAGCCGTAACGATCGAGTCGGTCGCATTTATTTGAACATTGAAAGTCGGCAGTCATTACGGCCTCAAATTGAAGCGAATGCGCGGCT